>LAPY01001446.1:6486-24003 GCA_000970635.1 Eragrostis tef
CGCGCTCACCGGTCAGTGGCTACTGCTCCTCCCCCGCTGTCTCCGCCGCACGCCTCTCCGTGCGCGGCTTTGGTTCCCTGCTTCGATTTGTTTTGCCTGTGCTGCGCCGGCGAGGGAGGATTTGGTTCCGTGAGCCTCCAATTGGGTAGAGGCGCGGATTCCGTTGATCGGAGAGGATTGTTCTCAATTGGTGTTTAAATATTGTCATTGCTGCTTAAACTCCACTTACGCTACTCTTGCCCGGATTTAGGATGGGAGGATTGTGATCTGGGTAGCTCGTATCAAGCCAAATATAGGCTTGATAGTCTGGATCGTTATCATGTTGTCCATTTTGCTTATCCGGTGCTGTTATAGCACTAAATCACCAAATTCCCCGAACATCCCTCCTCGTCATGGTGCAGATCAAAACACAAATTTTGCATGCTAACGATGTTGGTAGTAGCCTACATTTCAATTTTCGACCACCACAACAGGGTCCAATTTGGATGTTGTCCAACGAATTTGCCTATGAGCTTTCATTATGCAAAGCCCCGGACTAAGAATGTGCAAATGAACGATATCAGACTACCTGGATCGATAGCAGCAACTGAACAATTGAAAATATGAGTAAATAGTACTCCCTACGGTTTTTAAGTGATGGCATTACTGCCAAATTGCTGGTTCATTTTTTGAACTTAGAGAGTTGTTCTAATGGCATCAATTAAAACCAGCATGAGTTATAGCCACTCGCCGAAGTTAGCTGGATGTTGTTATTGGGGGCCCTTTGGCTCGTCCTTGTGAATTGAGGGAGTCTGGAGCTCCCGTAGCTGGCTAGAGCTGATCATGTACCTGTACAACTTGTGAGATGCTGTTGTTGTGCGAGAACCTCCCAAATCCCTACATGATTTGTTGAAAAATTGATGTGATCCTGGTAATGTGCTTGATCGGTTCAGGAATTTTGCAATCTGGTTCGAGTCCCTATAGCGTCTTCGCACGGTGCATAGTTCTAGTATAGGCGCTGCTAAACAGGTTCTTTAGATAATAGTGATACAATACATGTGTTGATATGGATTCTAGATTTATCTTGTGGAATGTGGATCTGAGCAGAAGCTATTTTCTTTGAGGACTGAATAATTTTGATTTTCTTTATCCAAGTAATTGCTGATCTTTGAACTCAGGCATTATTTCGGTTTGCTTGCATGTGAATTTGCTAATGAATCTTGTCCTGGGGTGACGCTAGTTTCTTATGTCTGTAATGATTGTTGTTATCTGGCCATAGTTGTTTACTCAAAACATGATTTGGTTAATTTGGAGTTTGGATATCTGTTATATTTCTGTTTGGTATCTATAGCTTGGGCCTTCGGTGACATATGATTATAATTTTACCATTCAACGTGCTTGTGAACTTGACCTGGTAACTGTTTCACTATGGAAGATATATGCAAACATCTGCTGAACGTTTCAACTTCATGCAGTTAAACAATCCTCAAGAGGTGATGCAAACAAGGCTTTTCTCCGGGTATTGAAGTATTCATCTGGTGCAGTTCTTGAGGTTTTTTTTCTGCACTTGAAGTTTTGCTTAGGTTACGTTTGGAAAAGAAAAGAATCCTGCTAGCTAATACTTATCCGGTACATGACGTGAATGGGTTTACCTTGTATAGTGGCACTAATTGTTAAGCTTTCACTAGGGTATATGTGCTGTTTTACAGTCAGAAACATTGTCTGGTCACTGTGTATTTTCATTGCATAGTGTACTGTTTTCTATCTGTAGTTGTGTACCACACTTTCTAATGTATGTACTGCACTTTTATGTATGCACTCATGAACCTCACGTTTACCTGGTTTAGTGTATGTATTGTAATATCCTACATCAATAACCAATCTAGACAGTTTTTTTTTAAAAAAAAATTCTGGCATTTAATGAAGGTTACTGATTAGTATGAACTTGACCGTTTCCATTTGTTTCAGCCAGCCAAACTTTACAAGTTGAAACATCTAACAAAGGTTGAAGTCATCTCGAATGATCCCAGTGGTTGTACATTTGTTCTGGTACTTGAATTCCTTATTTGCACCTTTCTTTGGAGTGTTTTAAAAAGTTGTTATATCCACTACTAACTCCTTTTTACTGAACTGGGTATCTTGATTTTAGGGTTTTGATAACCTTAGGAGCCAGAGTGTTGCCCCTCCACAATGGACAATGCGCAACATTGATGACAGGTTGTTGCCTAGAAAATTTGCTCTGTGGTAGTAGACTCTGCTAGACAACTGCGTTTAAATCGTCTTTTTTTGTTTACTCTTCTTTTAAGTTGCTCTTTGCTATTATTTTGCAGAAACCGCCTACTTTTTTGTATCTTGAACATGTGCAAGGAAAAACTTAGCTATCTTCCAAAAGTTGTTGGAATTGACATCGTGGAGCTAGCGCTATGGGCAAAGGTACATCATGAGCTGCTTTTGACTTGCTTTTCTTACATAGATCTATCTCAGGATATATAGGGCTAGTTTGGTTGCTGCCCTCGTCAACATGCCTGAGCATTTTCCTTGCGTGAGAGGTGACTCATTTTGCGTGACAAGGCACGGTGCTGCCTTCTCTGTTTGGTTGCTTCAAGCTGCCTGAGAGGAAAGCCCCATTGTAAAAGTACGCTTTCTCAAACAGATAGTCGGAAACCGTAAACACACTTTCGTCTTCAAGAGCCTATCGATACAGCCATGGCGGAGCTTGCCGTCCGCTGGCGATAGGACCTCCTGGAGGGGGCTGCTGTGACCATCAAAATGGAACCCCTAGGAGGCTCATAAGAGGATTGTGTGATCAGTTTGGCCACATACAAAGTTTGCGAGCTCAGGTGTCCGACCTGATGAGCGTGCCTGAGCCAGGCATCGTCTCAGTGTAGCAACCGAACACGAATCATTGAGACTCAGGAATCACTCGGGCTCAGGCAAATCACTCGAGAGCAGCAACCAAATTAGCCCTTTGTCTACATTCTTCACACTTGAGCTCAAAGTTAGTTTTTACAAGCTACTGATAGATTGCTTGGTGGGTGTTAAATGGCTGTTTCGTTTGATGTAAACTATGAATATCTATTTGGTCTATAGCCTGTGAAGCAGCAGGAAGAATTCTGCAATATTTCAGATGGTCCTTAATTTGCCACATCCATTAAGGAGTCCAGATTCATATTCAATTTGTGTTTTGGAGGAAAGAAAGTAGTAACTTCTGACTAACTTATCTGTCTGGTCACAAACGACGGCGCTTTGGGCATTTTGAATGTTTGAAAATGACTTGAATAGTTTCCTTGAAGATTTGTCTCTTGATATCATAATTATGCTAGGCGTTGCACATATATCTTGCTTTAATATCAGCAAAAGACGTACGTTTTGAAGAATGCTTGAATTTGTTTTGTTTGATGACTGGAGGGGTATAAGTTAAACAAAATGGATTACGAGAAGACAAAAGTTATTATTTAGAGCAACACTATTGTTGTCTTTATACCTGGCTTGTTTTGAGTTTCAAATTTGGAAGGTTGGCATAATACTCCATATATCTCTTCTTCATTTTCCTTAGATTATAATGTTTATTTGGTAATCAATACTAATTTGGTCTTCGTGTTTTCACCAATACAATGTTTCTTTATAAGTCCCTACTCCCCTTGATTGATTTATAAACCTTTCAGGAAAACACACTAACGCTGGATAATCAAGTAAACACTCAGGATGGGCAAGAAGCATCTGTTGTTACTCAAACAGAGAGGAAAGTAACAGTCACTGTTGAAAATGATCTTGTCTCCCAAGCAAAAGAAGAGGAAGAAGATATGGAGACACTTCTTGACACGTGAGTAGAACTTACAGAAACTTCTTATTATATCATTAGCAGTATACCAGGATTATCGTATTATTTCAATTTAAAGTCTTCTGAACTTCATACGTGCTGATCAGTTTTCCTATGAGCCTTTCACTTTATTCCTGCCTTAATGCAATGCTTCCTGGCAGTACTGTAATCTTACAAGCAGAAACTTTGTAGGTATGTAATGGGCATAGGTGAAGCAGATGCTTTCTCGGAGAGATTGAAGCAGGAGCTTGTTGCTTTGGAAGCTGCAAATGTCTATCAGTTATTGGAAAGTGAGCCTATAATAGAGGAGGTATTGCTTCTTTATCTTTTTGTGATATTATAAAGTTTATGCCCTGGTGATGATATACTGGCCCTGTTTGGCACAGCTTATCCACAGAATAAGCAGAAACTGTGCCAAGCATCAGGATTCTGCAGTAGCTTATTGGTTAAGCAGATTCCGAGAATGAACTAAAAAACAGCAATAAGCAGAAGCTGCTTTTCACTAGCTTTTTAAATAAGCTGCCCATGTTTTTGAGGCGTTGCGGCGTACCGTGGCGACCCACCCCCGCCACAACGCCTCAAAAACATGGTAAGCTGCTTTTGCAACAAGCAGAAGTTGTGCCAAACAGGGCAACCATTGCTTGTGTGATGATCTAAGAACGACACTTCTATATTTAGAGTGATGACGTGGCAGTTTTTTCATTGACTGGTCTAATTTCTTGTATTTGCAGGTCTTGCAAGGTCTGGATGCTGCTAGTGCAACTGTAGATGATATGGATGAGTGGTTACGGATTTTCAACCTGAAGCTCAGGCATATGAGAGAAGATATTGCATCGGTACACTTCTATTCAATAATATGCCTAATTCTTTTGGGAGTGTAAACATTTATCGAGTATATCCAGTTATTTGGTTAGAACTTAGAAGCAAAGTTATAATCAGACTAGACTGCCTGTTCGACTGGAAAACTCCAGGACTGGCAGCTGGTCTAATCAGGTATCGAAAGTAGGCTGGTATATGAAACAGGGGGACACTTTATTGAAATAATATATTTATGTGCTGCCATGGATCAAAACACTTCCTGCTTGAAAGGAGGCCAGGACCTTATCTCCTGCAGCATGCTTGACTGCTCGGCATGTATATGCTATATCGTAGTTTGCTGTTATTCTATGGTAGCGGTAGCATGCTGTTTATGTGAGTCAAACAGGTGTCCTATCGTTTAAAATAAACGATATGTTCATTTAACTATTTTACTAAACTGCAACATGGGACAAGCTTACTGGTTAACCTCTTGAGTCCAGTTTGAGCATGTCAGTTTTTTTTTTTGGGGTAACACTGAATAATGTTCATTTATTGCATTGAGAATTTTAGCCTCTGATCTGACCGCTTCCACAGCATAGCTTGTGGTTGTAAAATTGATTTGCGGCAACTAGCGCAAGTTCTGGAGCAGTCCTTACAAGTTAGGGTTGCTAAATCAATTCAAAACTCTATTGGCATCTAAATGCTTCCCTAGCTAAATATAACCAGTCTCAGAATCATTGTAGGAGGTCCTTTACCCTTTTCGTTGACTTGTCCTTATGAAGTTGAATAATCACATGCTTGCTTTACTCCTTCTGATTTAAAATAGTCGTCGTTTTGGTCTCCGATACTAAAATAAATCACTTCACATAAAACAAATTATACGAGATGATAATATTTAAACGATGAATCTATGCTATTAATTAAATATTGATGGTCAACGTTTAAAAAGTATTAAAAGTTTTACCGGCACAGTTGCTAACATGATATGTATTTGGAATCTGAGCGAGTACTACCAGAAGATATACATTCCTTTAGATGCTGATTAAACAAAAAAGCCTCATAAAACCTATTCCTGTGCTATCTTATTTTGCAGATTGAATCACGCAACAACGGCTTAGAGATGCAGTCTGTAAATAACAAAGGACTCATGGAAGAGCTAGATAAATTGCTTGAGCGTTTGCGTATTCCACAAGAGGTATGGACGTAAGGTATAGAAAAAATAATATTCATCTCGGTGATGTTATCTCTTATACTTGTTTATTTTGCTTATATACAATGCAGTTTGCAGCATCATTGACTGGAGGTTCATTTGAGGAGTCACGGATGCTGAAAAATGTGGAGGCATGTGAATGGTTGACGGGGGCCATCCGCAGCCTTGAAGTGCCAAATTTGGACCCATGCTATGTTAACATGCGTGCTGTAAGCTATCTCAATAACTCCTTTTTTTTTCTTCTTGTTAGTACATTTATCAATGTTAAAAGACTTGGATGGCATGTCACTGATTCCCACAAATCGAACCCTGTTTAAATATTCCATGATGAAAGCTTATTGTTATGAGCATATTTGTGATAGAAAAACCGCTCTCTTCAAAACTCTTGTCAGGTTAGGGAAAAAAGAGCAGAATTGGAGAAACTGAAAACAACGTTTGTCCGACGAGCATCAGAGTTCTTGCGGAACTACTTCTCTAGCTTGGTTGACTTTATGATAAGTGACAAAAGCTATTTTTCACAGGTTACTTGATATCCCATATTTGAAAGTAAATATTTGTTTTTTCCTTTCCATTCCATAAAGTGAGATGACTTATAATTCATCTTCATCTGAATGTAGCGAGGGCAGTTGAAGCGGCCTGATCATGCAGACTTAAGATACAAATGCAGGACATATGCTCGACTTCTGCAACACCTAAAGGTTATAGTCCTATTATGTTTTGTGTCAAGCTTCCTACATGTTATATATTTACCCTGTTGCCGCTTTTACCATTTGTTTCTGCTCATTTACTGCAGAGTCTAGACAAGAACTGCTTAGGCCCATTAAGGAAGGCCTATTGTAGCTCCCTTAATTTACTACTACGTCGAGAGGTCAGCTATCGGCAATTAAATTTAGTGTTCGGTGACGCTTTATGCTATAACATCATCCTGTTTATCTTGCATTTTATTTCTTTGTTTGGTTTTCAACTTTCAATGGTGGCACAATTGGAATTTATTCTCCATCTCTTTTGATCCAGGCACGCGAATTCGCCAATGAACTTCGTGCAAGCACAAAGGCGCCCAAGAATCCTGCTGTCTGGCTTGAAGTTTCTAGTGGCTCTGGCCCTAATGGAAGCAGTGCTGATACTTCAACAGTATCTGATGCATATTCAAAGATGCTTACAATATTTATCCCGCTACTTGTGGATGAGGTTATTTGCCCTCTTAATATAACTACATGACTTTTTTTTTTAACTTGATAGACAAGCTGATAAACATGACATTGCAGAGTTCCTTTTTTGCACATTTTATGTGCTTTGAAGTACCTGCACTTGTTCCAGCTGGTGCTCCTAACGTTAGTAAGAGTAAACCCGGAGATGAGGCGGATGATGACCTGGGTATTCTTGATCCAGATGGCGATGATCTTAAACCTGGTACCTTTTCTTGTACTGGCTGATTTGAGTTTCTTGGATGTAGTGCTTATTATTCTTTTCTTGCACATGACCTATTAATCCTATTTCCAGATAATACATCTGCCGAATTGGGTACATTGAATGGAGCTCTTCAAGAACTACTTGATGGAATCCAGGTAAATCTTATGATCTTGAACACACGCATCCTGATGAAAAGTAGTATCTTTGATAAAAATGAAGTACTTCTGTTGTGAAAATTAGATACACAATTCTTTCTTAATGTGGTTATAGTGAAGTATTGGAGCCTTCTTTAGATGATTGTGAATTTGTCCCTTTCCATTTCAGGAGGACTTTTATGCAGTCGTAGATTGGGCGTACAAGATTGACCCCTTACGCTGCATCTCAATGCATGGGATTACAGAGCGTTACCTTTCTGGACAGAAAGCTGATGCTGCAGGATTTGTGCGCAAATTACTTGACGATTTGGAATCAAGAATATCATCACAGTTCAGTAGGGTTAGTGTTCTCGCTGGGGCTACAGTACAACTATTTTTTTTAAAAAAATACTAATTTTCTATCTACCTTCTGTTTATGAGTTTTCTCTGTCTCTTTCAGTTTATTGATGAAGCTTGCCATCAGATTGAACGTAATGAAAGAAATGTGCGTCAAACTGGTATTCTAGCGTACATTCCGAGGTATTTACACATGATGAACCAGCTTTGTTTTGAGATAACCATCGTCATAAAAAAGGAAACAATAGAGTACATGTGGTAAACTCTTTGCTACAAGAGTATTTGGGTGCCTATTTCTTACAAGCTACCTTATTTGTACATAATCTGTAAATTATTCACAATTATTTCATAATTATATCTTCATTTGATAGCTATGCTTGACAAGCAGGCACCATGATCCAACTGTTTTTTACTTTGCAGATTTGCAGTCCTTGCATCACGGATGGAGCAATATATTCAAGGGCAGTCCAGAGACTTAAAGTTTCATTTTTGTGTTTACATATGTTGCTATTAAATTTGTGTCATAAACTTCAATACTAGCGTGCCATACACTGTTTTCTGCGGTTAGTTTTTGTATAAAGGGGGATTGAGTCCTAAGATTATTTTTGGATAATTTTACTTTCATAAAAAATAGCTTTATTAATTTTTGTTATTTTGTATCTAGAATATGGTTCATCTAGGTTTTTAGTTTCACAATTTGATAACATTGCCCTTGGTATGATGGAACAGGTTAGCACAATGTTTGCAACTTTGGAAAAGATTGCACAGAGCGATCCTAAGACTGCAGATATTGTTCTGATAGAGAATTATGCTGCTTTCCAAAACAGGTTATGTTTTAGTCTTTGATCTGTCATACATTTGGCTTCTCCAATTCTGCAGCGTCATATGCATTGTTGTCTCGTCATTTTTTTTTAATGCGCAGGCCTACAAATCTAACAGTATATTATTGTTCATGCAGTCTCTATGACTTGGCTAATGTTGTGCCAACTCTTGCAAAGTTCTACCATCAAGCTAGTGAATCTTATGAACTAGCTTGCACTCGCCACATCAGCTCGCTCATTTATCTTGTATGTAAATCTGATCAAATTCTACTTACTATGAATCTACTGTATTGCTTCCTGAAAAACTTATATTTCTTTGTGACCTTTGGCAGCAATTTGAGAGATTGTTTCAGTTTAATCGGAAAGTGGAAGAATTGACATACACCATTGCTGCTGAGGAGGTGGGCTCATTTCGTTATATGATGTGTCTAATTTTAGTTTACAACCAGTTGACCGGCAAACCCAAAATGCACTGATTTTGTACAAATGGAACGCTTAATGACTAGGGTGTATGTCTTTTCTCGATGAGTTAGAACAGTTTACTCTGAGCTTAGCGAGTTGAAATAATATACAAATCTGTGGTTTTGAGCGAGTCCTCTTTGTTTCATTGCGCCAGGGGTGGTGGCTTTCTAACTATTTGCACACTTGTATGTACTCTTGATTAGGTGGTGGTAATAACACAGTGTTGAAGATTCCTAATACCTTGTTTGAGTGAATTATTTATCATTTTTGTCTCTTGAATCCTCAGATCCCTTTCCAGCTTGGGTTGTCAAAAACTGATTTAAGGAGGGTGCTGAAATCCAGTTTATCGGGGGTAAGTAAACAGAGATATTTCATGATTCAGTTCTACTTCAGTGCTTTCTAGCTACCAGCTTTGTGATTTCTGTAAAATGCTGTGGTTTAAAGAATAGTATACAGTTCTGTATACTTGGTGGACGTGTTTTCATGTTTATTTGAGTGCACGGCCGCACCCTCTTGTATTTTCATAAAGCTTTCATATTTCATTTTTCATTTTGTTGAAGAGGCTGTTATTTATCTATGAATTCACAAAATTGTAAAACTATATGCAGATTGACAGGTCAATTGGCGCCATGTATAGGAGGTTACAGAAGACACTGACCTCTGATGAGTTGTTTCCTTCGCTGTGGGACAAGTGCAAAGTAAGACATCTAACTACATTATTACTATGGGTGTTTACTTTAATGTTTGAATCTAGGATCAATGTCCTATATAAGCTGATTTGCATTATCTTCTCAATACTCGCAGAAAGAGTTTCTGGACAAGTACGAGAGCTTCGTTCAGATGGTAACTCGGATCTACGGAAATGAGAGCCTCATATCAGTTGCAGAAATGAAGGAAATCTTAGCTGGTTTTTAGAAGCATGTGCAGGCACAGTCATGTAATATTATGCAGTGCAAATAGCTACCCATATTCCATTCATTTCATTAAATTTTGGACACTGACCGTTTGGCCTTGTTGGGGTTATAGTAGTATATCAGTGTTGTGTTATTACCCTTGTATAGAATTGATGATTATGTCTTTTAGATGCATGTGCAGGCAGCGTCATGTAAAATTATGCAGTGCAAATAGCTATCCATATTCCATTCATTTCATTGACTTTTGGACACTAACAGTTTGGCCTTGTTGGGTTATACGAGTATATCTGTGTTGTATTATTACCCTTGTATAGAATTGATGATTATGTTTAAGTATATATTCCACACTCCAATCAAGCGTTTGTATATGGCAGTTTTAGTGCAACTCAAAATAGTTAGTACTAGAGGGAACATGTTTTTTAATGGAGCTGAAAGGTTTGGTGTCCTGTCTTTCGTCTTTTGTTACATCGGCACGTTTGCTCGCGTTTATTCCTCTGTTCGTAACAATCTTCCGGGTGCCGCTAGTTATACATTTTCATACTCGTTTCTGAGCTGCGACTTGAATGGTTCGCGTTCTTCTGCAAGTGATTAAATGACGGTCAGAAACTTAGGATTCTTTGCATGTTGGTTTATTTGTGTATACGTGAAACTTAATTGGATTCAGTGACGGGCCTCCGATGAAAGCTTCCTTGGTTCACGAACATTGCATAACCTGAAATAAAACAAAGCGGCAGGAAAGTTGAACTAGGCAAGGGGAGAAAGAGCAAGATGCAGCTCAACAGTGCTTGAAAGTAATCATGGTCTGTACTTGGTTATAAGCACAAACCTCATGAATGTAAGAGTCATTCTTTTTCTATCACTGCCGCACCGGTATTGCTCCACGCAATAATAAACGAGGAAAAAAATAAATTCCTTCAACTTCAATTTCAGGAGTAGAAAGCATTCACTTCCAAACGAAATAGCATATCTTATCCCTACATACACTTAAAAAAGAGGGGAAAATATTCTCCAAGTCCAAGAACGAGAGAAGAGCCGTGGCTCGATATCTCGGATTCTCTTCCATCTACGGATGTCCCGATATAAGGGGGAAGAGAAAGGAAAAGAGAGAGAGAAACAAAATCGATCGGGAATCAGAACGGAATGACAAGTTGAAGAAGCGTGCAGCAACAGCAATGAACAAGTCAGGAAAAAGAAGGAACGGAGAAGAGCTTTGCCAGAGGAGGCGGCGGCGGAGAGGTGACTGGCGAGCTCGTGCTGGAAAGCTCTATTATAGCTAGAACAACCTAGGGTTAGAAGTGGTTTCATCCTGAATTTACATCTTTGCCCATCTGTGATACCCGTGGGCTATAGAAATATGGAACAAAAGTACAGAAACACGGGCCAAGGGGCAGCCACACGAAGCCGTCTAACATTCAAACGAGTTCAACATTTTGTAGTATATCGTAATTAGAGTGCTGCCAATCAACTTAGTAAAACAAGTATCTTCTTGTGCTCACAACAGTAGCTTGATTTTTTTTAGCATAGGAGCATGTGACGACGTGTCGTACCACCACTAAAGGTGTTATCTACCAGATATACTACTTATTTACCTATTCGAAGTATGGTTTTGAATATCAGTTCTGTGTTCTTGTGCATATCAGCTACTGATCCAAGGACTGATACATGATGCACATCAGATTCCAGAAATGAGGTCTGACACGATGGCTCGCTGCCAAGCCGCACTGCCGACACCTTCTCATTTTCTCTTTACTTTTTTCGCCCTTTCCATCTCCAACCACTATTACGCTTCTACGGTTTTTGTTGACTGTTTTCACATAGACTACGGCAAGACGCTTGCAACATGCTTTCAAGGATGCATTTTTTAAGCTCGCATTCTTGAGATGACAGATGATGATGCAACTTTTTCCATACGACTACTTGCTTCATGCACTCAAGGATGCTGGACATCCAGATCTAAGCAACTGAAATTATAAAGTCAATTTTTGAATAGTTGATCTCGATTTATGAGTCACAAAGACAATTGGTAAGGCCTTTGAAAAAGCTAAAAAGAATCCAAACAAGCAGACTTTGGGGCTAGTTTTTGAAAATGTACATAGTTTTTGATAAATCAAGAAGCTAAGTAACCTAACTAAAACTAACTTTGAAAGGCTGATTTTGCCCATCGAGAAACTAAGAAAACTACCCCTGCTTGCCACCGTGCCAACAACATATTTTTTCTTTCCTAGAAAATGGGGCAAGCTGGTTATTCACCACAAAAAGCTGAAAACTAGCTTTTAAGAAATCAGAGATCCAAACACCTTAGCCTAGCCTTTAGAAAATCATAGCTAGCAACCAGCTTCTAAGTGTCAAATCTAGTTAAGAGCCTAAGAAATTGGGGACATAAGGCCCAAAAATCCTCCCCTTAGTGAGTCAGTTTTGTTCGACATGAGTGCTCCAATTAATATTTCAATATTAAGCGAGCTATAGATTTTGCTCTATGAAGTGACTATTGAAGAAAACTAAACATGCTAGTTATCGTGATTTTTTGAATAGTTTATCATGTCAAATATTTTTTAATTTTTTTGTAAAATTATTTATATTAGTTACATCTGTTGACTTGTTTTTTTTTTGAAAACTGCGTGTCCCAGATCATATGGTGCAGATTGACCTTGATCACATAGTTCTATTTTTAAGGGTTACAAATAAATGTGACATTTAATTTAGTTATACAAATGAATTGGGATATATATTGAGGATGAATCCATCTGATGTTTTTGGAGGATTTAAAAAGTTTAGATTTGAACAAGAAACAAATAAAACAAAATTTGATAAACACCAAAGTATGGCATGTTTATGCAAGTTTGCGGAAACAGAAAGTTTAATTTCAAATTTTTAGTGAATAATAAAATGTGACAGTACATAGGGTATTACAGAAACCATAACTAGAAATCAGTTTTTAAGAAGCTGAATCTAGTTCAAACAACGCCTAAGCAGCTGAGGCCCGAGGATCGTGCAGGTTCGTCCAGCTTGAATGCTCAAACGTTTGAAGATAGTCCGAGATATATATTTTTGGTAGACATTTTATGAAGATTTTTCAAATAAAAAACTGAACATGCTTGTTAACATTTGTATTTTTGGTAGTTTTTAATGTCAAAATATTCTTCAAAATTTTGTTAAGTTTATTTGGATTAGTTACATATAGTGGAAAATTATGTTGGATCACATAGTATTATTTTTTTGGATTGCAAATAGTTGTGAGTCTTAATTACTTGTAAAGGAATATTAGTGGGAGATAATTTTGCGAAGGGATCCATCCATTGTAGATAATGTAAATGATATTTTTTTTTCAAAATGTAGAGAATATTTATAAAAATTATCCAAAACATTTGAAACTAGCATGTTGTGTTTCACTTTATTAAACTTGTGTTTCTTTGTCCTAATGGGTTCTCTATCCCTAATCTAACACTTTATTAAACTCAGACACTCCAAACGCATGCACATTCACCCCTATAAGCGCACATAGGCAAATCCTACCTCTATGAGCATATTCGAAGAATGTCTACCGTTGAAAGCACAACACCACTAAACTACACGCCCCTTCGCTTTTCCTTTCTATCAATGCAAGTAGCCATCAATTTTGAATGGATCTCGAAGCTGGAACTGTCCTCCGGAGGCAAAACAAAAAAGGTGCGAAATAAGTACTGCAAAACTAGCAAGTCATGAGATGTCATACGTGACTCGAAGCTTACGTAGGTGCAGTTTAGACCCAGATTGAACAACCCTACAAAATTCCCCTCTTGGTAGAGCAATAAGAAATGTTCCTTCACTACTCACTGACTGATTAAGCTAGTTTGTCTTTCTACCTTTAACATCTGATTAACTGTCCGGTACACACCGTCAAGAATGTCCTCTTGATCGATCCATCCCCGCCGACCCAAACTCACCTGACCGTGACCTGTTTCACTGCCTGCAGCTCGATAATCTCATACAGGTCCGGAATATGCTGTCACCGTGCTTTACATCTGAACCACAGGAGACAGGACAGGAGCTGGACAGCTGGTGAAAACGATGGATGCGGTTCGCGTGATGCCCAGCCGGCCGCGGAAGCGGTTCCGAAGCCTGCGGGCGTCGGTCGGCCGTCGGCGCGGCGCGGCGGACTTGCAGACGGTTCCAAACCAAAAGTTGCAGTGCTACAGAGGGAATCCTCGGCTGCCACACGCGGATCCCTGTTTCACGAGGACCCCGGCGAGCGGCCTAAGGGCTCGTTCGGTTAAGCCAAAATAGGCCCGGAATGAGCTTGTTCCGGTCGGAATTGTCTGGCCCGTTTTGAAGCCAGAAGCAGGCCGGAATTCTCGTTCAGTTAGATGCGGCCTGTTTTGAAACAAGGCCCATTCCGGCCGGCTTCACCCGTCGAAGGTCCGGAAGGGAGCCCCGACACTGACATCCCGGCTCTGTTCCTCTATTTGTTGCGGCGCGACAACGACAAGGCCGGCGGCGCTGCGCGACTAGGAGTCGGCGGCTGTGGCGCGGCGGCCGAACCCGACCACGATGGCGACACAGCCGTCCTTCACCCAACGTCCTCTCCCTCCAACATGCTTCTCGCGGTAATCTTCCTCCTTCCCCTCCTCTCCCTCGCGCCTCGTTTTTTTGGATCTTGAGGTTGTCTCTTGCCCGGCTCGATCGCTGTTGTGCTGCTCCCCACTGTGGTGGGTATACCCCCGTTTACGTCGGTGGAGGCGCCGGTGGTGCGTGGCCGCCCGCCTTCATGGAATCCTCCCTCACATCGCTGCAGAATTGCCCCCATGTGCTCGATTCTGTCCGGATCAGTGTTGACGCGTCATGCCTCAAGGAAGGCTAACGATTCATGAATCGAGCATCCAATTTTGCTAATGCTCCCGTAGCTCACGTCGCTGTTTCAGGATTTGGATATGTGTCATGAGTCCTCCTTTTTACAAATGGAGTCACTAGTGCTCTAACCAATGCTTGCTCTGTCTAAGTAATTGAGGTGAAGCTCGATATGACAAGATTCTGCAGCTTGGAGCAGGTAGTAGCAGGCTAATTAAGTAGGGATCCAAAGTTAGCGCTAGTTGGTCTGAGATCTTTAGAAAAATCGTATGAAAAATCATAAGAGCTCTGACAGTTATGGAACCAACATTGTTATGCTCTTCATATTTGTATCTAAGCAATAAAAATGCTAACTCAGTTAAGGTACCCTTTTCTGCTCATGTTAGAAATGTTTTCATGATAACTGTAATGCTGAATTAATCTTTTGCAAGTCCAGAGTCTCAGTTCTAAATGCTTGTAAAATGTATATTGTTTATCAAAATAAACTTATCGATCATTCTTCAGTCACCTTGCACTGAAATAACTGAATTTTTTTTACAAAAACTGTATTTTATCATATAATCTTTTCTCATCTTTCCATAATCTTTTTACTTTGAGCATGTTGTTTCTCACTTTGAGCATGTTGTTCTCGTTAGCCTTTTTTTTCTAGGAACTTTTCTAGTTCACTTGACCTGTGCGTATGTTCATGTATAAGCAATCAACCTTGTCTTTACTTTGACCTTACTCTTTGCTCATGTGTAACTCTGTTCATGTGCATGGTGCCTTCTTTTTTTTTACTTTCTAAAAATCATTCTCTTCCAACTACATTTCTGACAAAGTTTTTTTTTTCTGCAGGCTAACAAATGCTTGAAGCAAGAAGTCTATCAAGGAGAACATTGTCTTGTCTTAAAAATGCTCCGTCTTTTTCTTTTTCTTTTGCGACCTGCAAGTGTGTGTTAGTAATAAGCACTGACGAAAACTTGAATAGTGTGTTGCCCTGAAGTTGTGGTTCTGTGGGTTCAGGCTGTGCAGCCCGTCGCAACTGATTAGCACTTCAGTTGGTACTTCAGAACAATTGTTCTTATTAGCAAAGTTAGCATCCAGTTAGCATTTTTGGAGAACTTGTGGATGATTTATTTTATTTGCTTGATCAAATGGATGTGTGAATAATCTATATTATTTGCTTGATGAAATGGGCTCCAAAGTACACACGTGGTTCTTTAGATTTTGCACATGATTGATTCTGTACAATTTTGCTTGCTGTTGTATTAGTTCAAGATGTGAAATAGGAAAGTATCTGGCCACAAACTGGCTTGAATCTTACTCTGCCGAACAGCATGCCAGGAATAAAAGTTTGAACAGAAACGAGTGACAACAGGAATAAGTGACACGGATGGATTCACTCGTTCCTGCTGCTGGAACGATTCAGCCCAGAACCAAAACCGGTGCTGCCGAACGAGGCCTAAGACGGCGACGCGCCTGTCAATCTGTGGTTTCAGTTGGGTGATGCTTAAATGACTACGTAGATACTCAACTTGGTGCTATAGTAGTAGTAGCATTTGTGTGGACTCTACTTGTATCTTTGCCGCTGAAACTGACAGTATGTGCACTGCAGTAATGAAGAGATTTGAGCCGCTGAAACTGACAGCTTGACAATTGCAGTAAGTCAATATACATACTCTGTTTTTCTTATGTAGTCGTATCCTATGCCGAGCCAAAGCGTAAAATGTTCCTCCATGTTGAAGTTCTCTGGTATAATTCTCTGGTAATAAGCGGTCCAGAGAAATAAAAAATGCTGTGTGCACTTTGTGTGCCTGCATGTGTTGGCGACTATTTTGATGATAGCGGGAACAAGTAAACCAGAATGGATAAAGTATGCGTTGTTGCTCGTGGGAAGATCTAGATTGTGCTAGGCTTTTCGCCCATCTTCAGTTTCTAGTATGCTACCCGCCTACCTCCTTTACTTTCCTTTTATCGGCTCGGATCGGATCCAATCCTTAAGCCAGCCTAAATACAGCCACAGCAGAAAGATTGGTTCAGACTGATGCAACACAAATGACAGGTGCCTGTGCAAGTGAGTGTGATCAACTGCAGAGAACCTGAAACATCACCTAATTAACGAAGGCATACAGAGGTACAGGACTGAGAGTACACAACTAACATGAAATCAAGTACACCATCTCTTTGCTAAGTTCATCAATCTGTACATCTTTTCTTCAAGAAATTAGCGCCAACAAAAACAACCAAGAAAATCACTCTCCAAAAAAACAAAAAAAAAATCTCCTTTTCCATCTAGCATTGAATGGATTTTGACATGGCCAAGACAGCTCTCGCTGTCAGAGCAACCGCCCATTTCTTGCCATCAACTACCCGTATCGGATCTCCGAGCAGAGCAGGTCGTTTCTCACACCACCCATTTGATTTGATTTCTTCCACAAAAATCCATCCTGTCTAAGTCTAACCATACGGATACCGTATGTTCTAGGGAATACACCTACATGCTCCAGTACACACTCTCCTACTGTACACGTGCGTCCAGCACATTGTTCGTGCGCGCACGCGCGCGCGCCGGGTTTGTCAGAATCAGAAGAGGAAAGAACTTTGTGTTCAGGCAGCTGCCACGTGCTTGGGTTCCGGCGCCTGGTGTGGTGCCCACGGCTGCACCGGCGACGGCAGGGCCGGCGGGGACGTTGGTAGCAATAATGGCTGCTGCTTCGCCGCAGCAGCCGCGGGCGGCTCATCGTGCGGCGCGGGGTCCTCGGACAGGCGCCACACCTTGACGGACCCGTCGAGGCTGCCGCTGTACACG
>LAPY01001446.1:84914-109144 GCA_000970635.1 Eragrostis tef
ATTATACGAAGTTATACGAGAACCCTTGATTTGCTTCAGTGAAGCTCTGCATAAAGACAGCTTTCTGCAAATAAACCATACAGCCTCCTCCTTGCTAAGACCAAATATGCATGAACATATACCCTTGTGTAGTGTAGGGCTTGCTGAGTACCTTATGTACTCATGCGATTGCAATTGTTGGTTTAGAAGGAGAAGACTTCGTAGGTGACGACGACGATTTGGTTTTCGGTTCTACTTCTCAAGTTTGCTTGTGGCTTTGGGCCAAGGTCTTCCGCTGTTTGCTCTACCGTTAGTCGGTCGGATGGACTTGGATGGTTTTGAATCCTTGTCGTACCGCCACTAAAGGTATTATATCAGGTATTATACTTATTTACCTATACGAAGTATGCTTTTGATTACCATATCTGTGTTCTTGTGCGTATCAGCTACTGATCCAGGGACTGATACATGATGCACAACATACTCTAGAAAATAGGGTATGACATCTTGTATTTGACATGGACTTCTAGTTTCGTATTTGACATGGACTTCTGGTTTCTTTATTTTTTATTCCGAATTAATGCTTATTTGACAATTAATCTAGAGCGTTAGATCTTCATAAAATCTAACGGTTCATATTTTTATTTTTTATCTG
This sequence comes from Eragrostis tef, assembly GCA_000970635.1. Lineage (NCBI taxonomy): Eukaryota > Viridiplantae > Streptophyta > Magnoliopsida > Poales > Poaceae > Eragrostis > Eragrostis tef. The sequence continues at coordinate 85,549 of LAPY01001446.1, forward strand.
ATTAACGTGAGAATTTCGTGGGCTTGAGAGCGAACGTGATGTCTTCTTTTTCTCTTCAAATACTAAGATAATAGAAGATATGGGTATGCGCACATGTGCTACTCCTTAGAGCGTCCCCAACGTACTTCTTAGAGCCAGCTTTAATATTTGTTTATGGAGAGAAACGGGAAGAGAGAGAGTGGTGGTGGAGCTTGTGGAAGCCCTAGAGCTATGGAGTCTCACGGTGACTGACACCCCTCTGCTCGCCTGCAAATGCATCCGGCGAGAGCCAGCTGCTGCCTCCATCGATGGGCACACTCTTATGATACCACGACTAGATATACGAGTAAAGGCCGATGCACGGAATGCGTGGAGAATCAATTAATATAAGAGTATATTATACCTGCCTACCATATGTGTTGAGCTTTAAAATTGGTGCTAATTCCCAAGTGATGGTTTGTTTTCTCTTTGAACAGTGATTGAAAGTTAGGTTTAATTTCTGCTAAGTGATGTATTGGCAATGATGGCACATATTAAGTTGAAGGAAAGTGTGGATAGCAAAATTGGTGACAGAGCTAATGACTTATGGAAACTAAAGGAATCAAAATGCTTATTGTCATATATAGCCATTTGTATTTTGATACATACGTTCAGTACCATTCAGTAAAAGAAACAAAAAAGGACGCATACGTGTTGGAACCAAGCCCTTGGATCGCTCACAATGCCACACTCTCTCGCGGGACTTGGAACGACTGACACACAAGGATTGCATGGACTGTTATATAGATTCTCGGCCGGCAACACAACACACTCCGTCGACCTTCACGTGCACGAACGCATTTGGCGACCTGGACACCTCCACGCTCCGAGCCACGAACATCCGAAGGTTATGTTATAAAGCTATTGAAACAATGGAGACTAATCTGCATGGACTAAGATCTGCAGAGATGACGACATGGTGTCAATTTCTGGACTCCCAGATCCAGGCGTCTTTGAGATTTTCAGCGGATAAAGCTGAGATTAGTCAACTGAAGAACATGACAACTGAACTGGAGTGCGCAGAATGCCTAAATCTGTATCCATGAGTTCCCTTACGCTGTTGGTCTCCCAGTTGTGATTGATGTAAAATCTGATAGCCCCAACAGGTAGTGCCTAGCTGTAGGTTTCCTAAATCTGTTCGTGGAGCATTCCTGAATGATATCTTGAGCTTTAAACGGTAGCTCAATTTAGATCTAATGAAAATGGTAATACTTTCTGTAGTTGCTTGGTTATTGAGGTTTACTAGCTAGTGACTGAACCAAGGTCCACATACATAGTTTTTGTCATTCATTTGTGTGCGCACACATGAGACTAATAACTAAAAAATCTGCTGCACGAACTAGTAGTCTAGTACTATAAGTTTATAACTGCAACTACACTCGACTCCCGAACTGAGGGCCTGGGGTATGCCTAAGAGAAATGAGCCTGCTATATGTGTTGCTACCTTTCTATTTCTCAAACTATGTAGAGTGAATACAGAAGCTAATCCGGCAACTAGCTTCGCTGCCGGTGACGCAACAAGCATGGCCATGGATTGCTCAACGAGCTACAGTTGCTCTGCTCCTTGCCCTAGCTGCTGAGCACTTTGCGTAGGAAAAGAAGAGAGCAAAGAGTTAGGCTCTGACCCCACCTACTAGCTGAGGATGTGTTGCAACAATAAGAAGTCGACGTGCTCTAGACCCTACTATTCTTATCAAAAAGCAGGGAATACGAAGATATTGTCCACTGTTTTTTGCAAGAGCAGGACAAGGCTTTTGAGGGTTTGCCGTGAAGTGGAAATTGTTTCTAGCGGAGCCCTCTTAAATGTTTGGTAACCATCCAGTCCAGGATCCCTCTCCTACCTTTTGGGATGGAAATTAAACTAGCCCATCTTTGTGGAACAGGTTACATGATACCGTCTAACAAGAGACATTGGACGAAACATACAGATACTTGGATTAATTGAACGAAAATGCTATGCGTCCGACTTCTGTACGACCAAACGGCTTTACCCAGGGAGAGCTGATCTGTGATCTTTGAATACCTTATTCAACAGATGGGAGTTGAATTCAACATATGCAATTCAAGTGATTTTGAAACATTACTAATCTTCAGTCAATCCTACTTTTACAAGTCATCTATATTGGAATGTACTGATACTGTTGTCAGGTGTCATATGACTCTCAGTGTAGTTAATTTGCAACATGTTAAGTTACAAGCTCCAATGTGCCAAACGTTCCTTCAAAGTGTGCAGGTGGTGCCCAATAACATGCCTACCTGGGACCAGAACACAGTGGCATGAGAGACGCAGGGGGAGACTTCAATTCGTGATGCTATAGATAAATAAAATTTTGAACCTAGATTGAGTGAGGAAGCAGAAAATTTCTAGAAAAAGGAAATTCTAAATAGGGCGAAAGCTAAAAGTTTCTGTAACTTTTCATGGGTCTTCTGGCCCATCGTGACTCTAGGCCCAAATTCAAGCAAATTATATTTGACCCAGGATCTGTTTGGGCTCTTATTTTCACAATCGACCACATATCCTAATAAGTTCTACACAAAACTCAAAACAAGCAAGAAAACGGATACGGGTTAGCGACTTTTGAGATTCACGCTCTTTCCAAACGGTTGGAGGAGACTGAAGTGTGCATTGGTGGCAAGGCATAATGACGTGTCGACCAATGAAGCTGCATTCCAAACACCAAACCTATTATTCTTGAAAGTTTTAACTCTGTTTTCAAATTCATTTGAACCATCTTGTTTTTTATAAATTATGCAACAAAACAAGATGTCATATATATCAAAATATTTTCAAGTTTTTAAAAATTCAGCATTTTGATGGCCCTGCTCCGGAGCAAAAAGTTTATGCGATGCTTGATGGAATGGCGTTATTTTTAGGTGGTGATATAATCAAGTATGCGAACTTTATAAAACGCATAACTTCAAAAGCAAATGTTTGACAGATTTCATTGTGTTTGCCAAAAATGAAACTGAATATAAAAAAAGTTGGTGTCATACCCCGTTTCTGGAGCACTAGTACTTACTGTATCAGTCCCTAGATCAGACGCTGATAAGAACACTTTCACAAAATGATCTCACAGTTGCAACTCTTTATTATAATACCAAGTCTCATACAAGCCCTTTTCTTATATAAAAGGTCTTATAACAATGGCCAACGGCCTGACTACAAGATTAGACAACACACCGACTAGCTGGTACAACAACAACACTAGACTCTACTCGAGCGGAAGACGGAAGCGACTCCATTCTAACAGGCAAACTTGCGGGCAGGATGAACCCTACTCTTCATCTCCATCATGTTGGAAATAAAATTCATACTCATCTTTGTTGGAAATCAAATTCTAACTCATCTTCTGAATGATTGAAGCAAGAGTGAGTACTTAAGGTACTCAGCAAGCTCTAACACGAAAGGTAAGATATGCAAGGGTGTTCCAAGGACAAGGCTGAGGTTTTTGTCATATCAGCGGAAAAGCCAACTTTATGCAAGATTGTTTTGAAAACAAAATATTGCACAAACTAGGTCAGGTATCGATAGTTATTAGTGGGGTTGGGCGGCCCTAGGGGAGATATATGCAATCCATCCTGCCAGTGCCTCAAGTTTTATCACTGGTCGACAACCAGCACACGGCTCCGAACCGGTGTTTTTCAAAAACACGCCAAAGATAACTCACACAGGAAAAAATAATCATAGTATAGCCGATGCTTTCGCGTTGTCCAATACCGTGGAACACGGCTATCAAGATAGAATAATAACCTCAGCCGAGGGTGCACAAATTCTCCATAAGGTGGTCCAGTCCTTCCTATATTCATAGTTTGGACTGTCTCACTAAAGATTCTGTACCTACTTGGTACCACCACAGTATCCCCCACGGACATCACCAGGGGCTTCACCATTCAATAATATGACCAGAGTCAACAAATGCCGGACTCGCCGCCACTCTCGTCGAGTCTTCTCCTGGGATTCTGTTGCAATCTTCTGCCTCCTGGGGGGTACTGGGTGAGCACTGGTAGGGTGTGGTTCCAATCCCATGCCCATTCATGACTTGTGGTTGCGCGTAAGCTGCTAGGCAAGGGCGGCACAAGAACCGGTCCCTATACGACTGAATCAGGCATCTTCAATAGCCATTCCTCACGAGGAAGGCGTCCCAAAGATAGCATCCCCACTGAGGACTACCTCGCCTGATCCTGCCAAAACATTCCCCACTAGGTTGCACTTATCATTAAACCACACAATCTCACGTTTACACACACCACCAAAACACACGCATTTTACAAGAAAATCATGTGAGCAAGATTAATTAAACATATGGTGAAAGTCCTAAGCGGCAAAGCACTCCAACATATCATTAAGAAAGTTAATGAAGTTGGTTCCTAGGGTTAACAAGGAATCAGGATAATCAAGATTAAGGTATGGCAATCAAATAATACTTAGGACCTTCTAGCATTTAAATCACCTTTCAATACCATGCATGTTTATTTAAAAACAGGCTCTAGATAGGATTATTTTGCAATCATGGAATCAACATTATCAAAGGGAGTTAGGACTTGCCTTTACCAAGCTCTTCTTCTTCTAAGTTCTCGTAATCCGGATCCTCAAGCTCTTTTGCAAAAGCTTGATTGTCTACCGATAAAAAGAAAATAAACTACCGCTTAACAAATAATTAAACAAGCAATAAATCAAATAAAATCCAAATAAAACCAGAGGGAAGTTTATTTTGGTGTCACTATATAGAATAAGATTTTTGATGAATTTTGGCGCAAGGTTCGCTAAAATTGGAGTTAAGATGAAAAAGATATGGATTATTGAATTTTGAATGAATCGATGTAAAGGATTTTAGCCTAATTAATTATGTATGAGAGAAACACAATTAATCAGAGGCTAACAAGGGTTGGAAAGTGGTTAGAAAGGAATATAGGATTTTTGGGATATTTCTGGGATTTTTCCGATGTAGGAATGCGCTCGAATAGAAATAAGTGTGCACTTTATTTGTGGGTTTAACATTTTCAGAATATGAGAGAGGTTGATATGCGGGGTCAGCGGGTTTGGGGTCTATTTGTAAGAAAATAAAGGTCCTGAGGGCCTTTTGGTAAATACAGAAAGGTGGTAGGGACCTATCTGTAATTTTATAAAGGTTTAGGGGTCCCTTTGTAAAAAGGCATGGGTCAAGGTGTAATTAAAAAAAATAAGGAATTTTCCATAAAAAGTAGGACTAAAACAGAACTATTAAAAGGTTAGGGGCTTATCTGCAAAGATACAGGTCCCAGAGAATTTCTGGATTTTTCAGAATTGTTTTTGAATGGAAAAAGATGGTGGTCTCAGTTCATCGTGGACCAGGGGGCTGTGGGTCTATGGTTCATGTGCAACGGGTGCACAGAAAGAAAGAAGAGAGGGGAAGAGGCTGATGAGCAGGGCCCACGTGCTGACATAGACCGCCACGTCAGACGACCGCGCGACTAGGTCAACGCGGTCGGGGAACGGCGATGGCGGAGGGGCTCGGTTCCATTTTAAAGACGGCGATGGTGGTGCGGCGGGACTTGGCGGGTGCGACACGAAAAGGATGGGAAGGCGGTGGGGTGTTCGTCAAGAAATGGGGAATGGACGGTGGGGCCTCGACGGGACGGAAGGGAAGGCGGTGCGCTGAGCTCACGTTCTTCACGTGGTCCTCCTGGAGCGCGGATGGGACCACAGCGTCGGAGGAGACCGGGAGGGATGGGCGCGGCCGGGTATTTTGCCGGTGGCGTCCAAAGGAGGATAACGATGGGGCGGGGCCCACTTGGCGGTGAGACAAGGTGGGAGGAGAGGAGGTGGGCTGCTGCTCGGCCGAGGAGTTGGGCCGGGAGAGGTGGGCCGAGACGGGCCGGTGCGGGAAAGAAAAGAAAAAGAGGGAAAAGAAAAGAAGAAGTTGGACCTTGCTGGGGATTCGGCCTGAGAGGGTTTTAGGAAAAGAAAAGATTCAACTTTTCTAGAATTTGAATTTGAAGGCAATTCAGATTCAGACAAAGACCAAAAATCAAACAAACACTTCCAATAAAGACAATAAACTCCAAAATGCAAATGTTGGGTTTTGTGCAAGTTTTCAAGATGAAAATTTTTGAAATTGAGGTGGTTTGGCTAAATTTTTAGTGAATTTTTAAACATGGCCAAAATTCGGGGTGTGATAGTTGGATGAGTTACTGTCAAATGTTGTATCAACTTGCTTATAATGTTGGAATATAGTTCACATTTTTCAATTTTTTACATAATTTTCACCACTTTTTGTAAAATTTGAAATTTGTCTTTCATAATTCTTGAATATTAAATTTAATAATATTGAGAATAAGGGTTCGAAATGGTGAATACAAATAAAAATAACATAAATTAATGAATCATTAAAACACTGAATTGTGAAATAAAATAAAACAAGTGTTTTTTTCACCTAGATTGTTGGACTGGATCGTCCCACATTGTTATTGCACCTTAATGGGTTATGCTTCTTGTAAGTTAGGAGTAGCAAGTACTACGTATGGGAGGTCTCTCTATTGACATCACATATGTGAATTTTTTAAAATTAATGTGCCCTAACCAGAGCTTCAGGGTAGTGCACTTTAGGATTTGTGTTTGTTGTTGGTTGGTCGTTCGCGGAGGAAAAAGAGGATAGGCGTCGCCATGTGTATGGAGTTGGGTGGGTTTCCATTTGAACACAATGTTTATTTTTGCGAGACCTTTTTTGAATCTGTTTAAGCCATCTTTTTGTCAAAATTATTAACTCAATAAAAATGAGATTCGACATGGATAATTTTTTAAAACTTCCAATTTTTCAAAAATTAAACATATTTCAGAAACTAGTTTAATACATTGCTCATTATTCTTAAAATTTTTTATGAAAATGTTGTAACTATATATTAGAAACTGTTAAACTAATTATTCTCAAAATTTTAATATATTCTTCCATAACGTTTGAACATGTATTCAACTTTTTCAATATTTTTGTATATTTTTTGTTGTTAATTTCTTACGGTTGAGTATCTATAAAAAAGGAAAAATTTAATAGGTCTCTAAATTACTGCGTTGCTGATAAAATAAGAAAAAATACTGAGTGGACCGCAGCCTACTTCATATTGGACCTTGATGTAGCATGCTACTCTAAAGCTAGGATTGAGTAACTCAGGCTGCATAAGTAGGAGGAACCCGCACCACTGATGCGTGGTGCATGCTCGCATATTGTCTTTTAGATGTAACTACTACCATAACTGAATTGATTTCATTTTTTTGTGAGAGAGTTATTGTATTGGATCATCATCTGAAATCACATGCGTATAGAACAAAGTGAAGCTACAAGGACAAAAACAAGACCTACATAAGGACCTAGCTCTCGCACCATATTCTCTTGATTTCTCCCCATCATCCATGGAACCAATTAAAACTAGCTAGTGTGGAATTTGTAACCCCCCCCCCCCCCCCCTCCACCCCACCCAATATAATAAAGGCATTGTCGCGCAGCTCCCGGACATGCCTAGGTGCTCTGAGAAGGGGAGGAGCGGGAAAGATGCAAAAGGGTATGATAGGCTGGCACAGAAACAGGGCAGGGGTTACGGATTTCTTCTGAGTACAGAATTTCATGTTAAATCATTTACTTTTTACTCTCATTATCTAGAGTGAACTGTTCTGTTGAAGACATGTCTTTTCATGAGAAAGGGAGAGGGGGTGGTAATTTGTACCTTTGACTTCCCCAACTTTATGTCCCTCTTCATGATCAACTTCAGTAGGCCACGATGCTTCAGCATGTCATCCAATTCTGGTTCATGATCATATTTTCTACAAAAGATTACCATTTAGATCATCCAATCTTGATTAACCTAAGCATAGATATAATAACCTAGCTAGATAGGGAAATGATAGATAAAAGGCATTGCGATGGCATACTTGAAAACATCATCAAGGTGGTCATAAAGATAATGATGACCACGTTTCTTTTTTGGCATCCTAAAAATCAACTTTTTCAATATTTTTGTATATTTTTTGTTGTTAATTTCTTACGGTTGAGTATCTATAAAAAAGGAAAAATTTAATAGGTCTCTAAATTACTGCGTTGCTGATAAAATAAGAAAAAATACTGAGTGGACCGCAGCCTACTTCATATTGGACCTTGATGTAGCATGCTACTCTAAAGCTAGGATTGAGTAACTCAGGCTGCATAAGTAGGAGGAACCCGCACCACTGATGCGTGGTGCATGCTCGCATATTGTCTTTTAGATGTAACTACTACCATAACTGAATTGATTTCATTTTTTTGTGAGAGAGTTATTGTATTGGATCATCATCTGAAATCACATGCGTATAGAACAAAGTGAAGCTACAAGGACAAAAACAAGACCTACATAAGGACCTAGCTCTCGCACCATATTCTCTTGATTTCTCCCCATCATCCATGGAACCAATTAAAACTAGCTAGTGTGGAATTTGTAACCCCCCCCCCCCCCCCCTCCACCCCACCCAATATAATAAAGGCATTGTCGCGCAGCTCCCGGACATGCCTAGGTGCTCTGAGAAGGGGAGGAGCGGGAAAGATGCAAAAGGGTATGATAGGCTGGCACAGAAACAGGGCAGGGGTTACGGATTTCTTCTGAGTACAGAATTTCATGTTAAATCCTTATTCTCATTTTCTGGCTCCGCCCCTGGTGTGGATCGATCGTTTGGTTGTTCATTTTACTCTGGACAACACTAACAAAACAATTAAACAGTAGTGTAGTACTATCAACTTCACAAACACTTCAGAAGAGTTAGCTCTTTGGTCGTCGTTGCGCTGCGCTGTTGCTGCTGTTGCTGCTGATCTTGCAGGTTATCCTGCCATTCCTGTCTCCCTAGGCTTATCTCCAGGCTTGGCATCCTAGACGACAACTGCTGCTTCATCCTTGCTTGCTCTGCGCCGCTGCTACTCCTGGATTTCATCGTTGGGTATGGTACCGTCGACGATGACGACCACTGGTCTGCGACAGCTGCACTCCACGAAGACCTCCTGGCCATCTCAAGAGGGCCTGTTGCATGCAGACGCCGTGTGTCGTTCTGATCTATGCAATGTGAAGTTGCTTGTTGTGTACCTCTCCTCCATCCCTATAGACAGCATGCAATACAGGTGGTTAATTAGTTTGCAATTCAGTCTTAGGTAAAATTTCCAGTACACAATTGTGAGTCTGTCTAGCCCTATGAGAAATTATTTTAGTATATATAGTGTTTGTTGGATGTTGATATTGTCTCTTAAAGTTTATTTTTGTAACCTAAAAAATTGACGTTCTGAAATGAAATTTGTACTGTACGATGTCAACTAAACTTAACGCAGGAGATCGTGGGTCAATAATCCAAGTTTAAATATTCTGACAGCCTGCGTTGTATGATGGCACCCCTTTGCCTGGAGGGAGTAGCTCAGAGGAATTAAGCGATGACAGGGGTACTGCCAAGCATTAAAGATATGCTGTTTGTCCCCAACACGAAGAATATTACTACCCTAATTAAGCTCGTTTCAGAGCAGACTGCAGGAAATGATTCAATGCCCGTAATGCAATTAGTTTCAATCCCTGATGGGGACACATCAAGGAAGCATTACAGACCATCAATAATGGCGAGTTCATCCGAAACTTAATCCTAGGATCTTAGTGGACCGTGCAGTAGTACACTTCACGCAAGCTAATTAAGACCTAGTATGTTCAAGCTCCTGCGAGTTTATTTAGTAGCTAGAAGCTGAAGCCAACACAACATGCTTCTCAAATTAATTGTTGATAAGAAAGGATATGTAATTGTAGTATAGAACCCAAAAGTTGGAATGGAGGTGCCCTGTTGGCTTCTGAAGAGCATTAGTATTTGTATATCATTCATTTCATCCAATAATCAAAAAAAGGCCAACTTTTGAAAATGATTGGTCCAACCGAGCATACTTCAAACTTTATTAAGGGACAGTAGCTGAAGTACTAAACTGGCATACTGAGAAGTGATTTAATGGTTAGGATATATGATCACCTGAGTTTGTGCGAGTAAGTAGCGGTTGTGGTGGGAAGACATGAGATAGGGGCATGGCAGCGGCAGCGCAGTTTGCTGGGAGTACGGTGGGCGCAAGCACCAGCTCGGAGCCTCCTGCACTCCCGGCGTCCCCGCTGTCGATAGCTTTCTGCAAACATATATGAAAATAATTGAAATCAAAACTCGAGTCTGGTCAAAGCAAAGCCATCCAGCATTTTTGTGCACTTGAACACAAACAGTAGGAATTTTACTGTTTCACTTTCACATGGTCACTACGGACAGTACGTAGATCATGTAGGGTACCGTACAGTACGACAGTTTCGCTTATCGAGGTAGTTCGGTTGCGAGGTATGTACTGTACGCTGTACGCGGAGAGATATGCGGAACAGTCTCGTGACTGGGCAGGGCACGGGTGGTATACAGGAGGACACAATGAATACAACAGGCAGCAAACAGTTAAAATCCTCAGACCAGACGACCGCACGAAACAAATGCCGCAGAAGCATACGCACAAGAGGGATTAACTCCGATCTGGCACGGCCAGACGATCGCAGATCTAGCTCTCGGCGGCCGGAGGATGCAAGTGCCACACACGTATCATCACGAGCACAAGGGCAGATAGCACTGCACTGAACCGAAGGCATCAGTGAGTGTCTATACTGGCAGAGCTAGCGTTAATGCATGCAATGGTGCTGGCAAGCTGGCTTGTCCATGCTCGCCACTAGCACGCATGTATTTAAGCGGGCTGCTAGGGCTAAGATATGATGTGCGTGGTGGTACTACGGCATGCAGGCTTTCGGTCAAGGGCAATGGATGGAGCTGAGTTGCCTGCCTGCCCCTGCACTTGTCTCCTTCTACTTGTTTCTTGCCAAGATTCCGGGCAGCACTCGGCCCTGATGGGCGCAGGGGGACAATTGATATGGATCTGAATGCCAATCAATGAATCATTACAAGGAGACTAGCTACTACTGCTCGTCTTAGCTTGCATGCACGACATGCGTTGGGACCTCAAGACCCGCTCCCTCTCTCATGCATCTCGTGTCATAGAAATCATACCTTCAACGGCACTGGAAGGGTTAGGAGGAAAAAGGAAAGGAAGTCTTGCCGCTCATGATGAGCTCCTTGGCCAGCAGCATGCAGTGCTGAGTTACTGATGAATGCAGTACAATGTTTCTCGCTGCTGCAATATAGCTGGCTAGCTAGACTTCAACAGTTTTCCTTTAAAGACGTGTCCCCCATGCATGGCCACCACTCCTGGTTGGCGGTTACTATGTGTGCAGTGATAGATGGCTCTATCCCTGCTGCGTCCGGAGGGGGCAATTAGTTTGGAGCAGGGCATCAGGCATGCATGACGCCAAGGGTTTAGCGCAACCTTTTGCATGCGTGGAAGTTTGGAATCACGAGCCCAAAGGAGGTGCAATGGCTGCACAATGATCAGAACTGTCAGCTTACCTCGCGGTTTGGGTAGCTTGCTTCGGATGATTGTTGAAGACAAGGTAGAAGTCAATTGTTTGAAGGGCCCGGGGGGAGGTCTAGAAAATTGATATGATGACGTCCATTCATCACAGAAGTACCGCTAATTTTGAACTTCTCGCAAAAGAAAAAAAACTTTGAATTTGAAATGGTTATGACGAAAAATCAGAGGACCTCATCAATTTTTGGTCATGTATGGTCACCAGTATGTTTTTTATTAAAAAAATAAAATGCATTGTCAAAATGTAGTCAATGTAACCTCAAAATTGATTCATATATATAATTTCATTCGTGAAATGCACATAATTTGATATTCATGTATTTATAAGGGTGAATATTTTACTATTGATATAGAGACAAATCAAATGAAAACTGCTCACAAATTTGACATACTCTTCACATAAATGTGATTTAGGCAGGTTCGCTTTCTTTTCCTCTTTTGGACCAAAATATGTAACTTCTTAGGTTTTCCTTATTTGTATGTTTAGAAATGTATTGTCATATAATCGAAAATTGTGATCAAAGGAACACTTAGCGTATATCAAATGTACTAGTTTTGTTTTATGCACGGAGAGGCCGGAGAGAGTACTCGACAATCATAGCTACTTAAGCTTTAATAGAAAAGGGATAATATTGAATCTTAACTACCACAAACTGGATGTAACATAGACAAGCATAGAATGACATTGCACAATCTGAATAATGACTTCGATTGTATCAGGCAAATAAATAACATTATTATGTAGCACCATATTTGCATATTTTGCAATCAATGTGTGCGATGCATCAGTTCACTGCATTTTGTAATCGACCAAATGATTAAAAAACAGAAAGTCTCCAATTGTTTGATCTTATTTTCTTATTTGAATCTTAGAGACTATTAACATACAACGGTCAAGACCTGGTCATGTACTTTATTGATTTTGAAAAAGGGAAAGCTTGCAAAAAATGGAATGTTCAGTCTTGTATATTATTTATAGGGAAACAAAATAAACCAATAAGGAATACAAATGAGTTTGTTTGTTAGGTTCCTTGGGACAAATGAGTTTGCATTTGGTCTGGTAATCGGAGAAGAATAGTTCATTGGCAGCACAGGGCCCAAACTAAAGCTATAAAGAATATAGATTAAATACTGCAGGTAAGGGCAACACGTGGCTCAGTGGCAGCCCCGTTGGCTGTCGAAATACATGCTTTCTCCCATGACCGTTAGCCGCAGATGGATGACAAGGTGAGGAAGGTTAAGTGGAGTGGTGAGTGAGACCAGAAAAGAGACGGGAGTCTAGAGGCTTGGAGGACACGTGTTAATTGTCATAGTAGAATTAACTTGGCCTAGTGTTTAAACAAGGGTTACTTGTAAGAGCGTTTTCAAAAGTAGAGGCGGCTTCTGACTCTCCACGTCCTCTAAGAGGCAACATAAAAGTTCATATCAACTCTAAAGTAATGACTTGCCCGCATGTCAGTGTCTTTAGAGACTGCCTCTTGAACAAGAGCTAGCAGGCTTCTCACTCTTCTTTTTCTCCAATAAACAATTCCAAGAGTTAGCTAAGAAGCAACTATTGGGAATGCTCTAAGCAACCAATTGCTAGCTAGAGTACACAATACTACATTTATAAGTGCATGTCTGGGGTATATCTATGCAGACTTGCAGTGCCAGAATACCTAAAAGACTGAGAGATATATTAATAACATAGAACGAATGGACGATCGGGGTATATATACAAACCTAGTACTGGCAGTAGCATTGGAAGTGCTGTGGTTAAACGCGTCAAAGCCATACACTGCACAACCTCTCCTCAGAAAGCCCATATCGCTCATCTGGACATGGCCTGCAGAACACCATATATGCATGTCAAATCACTTAAATATAAAATGGATTTATCTATATATGGAAATATATAAATTATTTTCTTTTTAACATATGGTACGAACTCAAAGACAGCAACGATATCATTTTATAAGGATTGGCAGTGTTAGCTTTATGGGACTGACAGGAGATATTAACCATATACACCCCCTGCAAATAATTCCACTACCATTATGTGATATGGCATTACCGAACATCAACTCAGGTGAAGAAAAAAGAAATGATTGTGTAGAGAGGCAGCAAACAGCCTAAGAACATATATTGGTAGTGTTTTACCTGCAGCACATGATCTGTCTGCCGTCGTGCCCTTCACTGTTCGATACATCTGCATCGAGATAAACATGGAAAGGAAGCGATTAGACTAGGCCTTGTGCTGCCATTTGGTTTTCTCCTGCATGCGTTCTCAATTTTTAAATAGTTCGTTTGAATAGTTTGATATCTCTTAGTTTAATGAATCAGATGAAAGACACAAGTACTTGACAAGAGCTAAACACAATATACCAAAAGAAGATCAATAAGCAATACTAATATTTTTGTTTGTGGTTCATGATTTCCAGAGAGAGAGAGAGAGAGAGAGAGAGAGAGAGAGAGAGAGAGAGAGAGAGAGAGAGAGAGAGAGAGAGAGAGAGAGAGAGAGAGAGAGAGAGAGAGAGAGATCATTTCTAGTTACTTGCCTGCAGGTGGCTCTTAACATGAGCCAGTGTGAGATCCTTTACATTCATCAGCTCCAACACTGACTTCGGTGTTGCTCCTAGAAAAAGGATACAGTTAAACACAAGCTACAATTCTATTAGGAATATTTCTCAAGAAGACTGACAGAATTTTTGAAACAAAAAGAAAGCTGAAACATTTGAGTTACCTAATATAAGCAATTTAGAAGTGAGAAAACGAAAAGAGGTCGAGAATCCAAAGAAGTCGTGGACAACTAGCTTTAAGAGATAGAACACCAATATGATTAACTACTTAAGTCAATTTCGAGAAATTCAAATCACTAAGTCAATTTCGAGAAATTCAAATCACTATGCCACAGCTGCAGCATCCAATTCGGAACATGCTGGTGGACAATTAACTCATGTGATGAAGAAAAAAAGCAAATAATATGATGCTAAATCGGACAATTAAGAAATCCATTAAATTCGTTGGCAGGATTGATGACTGGCACGAACATACTCTCATGGCCACCGAGGAGCTCCACAGCGTGCACGAAGTGTGCATGAAGTGCCGTCGTCCATCGCATCCTCGGCGCTCTCGAGCTCCTCTTTCCACCGCCGCTTCCATTCCCCGATCTCATCGCGCTTCCGGATAACGTCTGGCTGCCACTTGAGCTTTTCTTGAACCTCTGGATCTGGCCTGGTTGGTGCAGCCGCTGCTGCTGGGTGTCACCGAGGCTGCTGGGCACAGTGTCCTGCGGAGCCATGGCCGTCGCCGTGTCGAGCCCCAGACACAGGTTGGGCTCGTCGTTGTGCCCCATTTCATGGCAAGCGTCACCTTCACCGCTGCTCCTGACGTCCAGCGGCGAAGGTGGGCTGATGTGGAGAGAAAGATCGGATGCAGTGACAGTGGATGCCATTGCAAGTTTCCACAATTCTAAGCTAACACAAAGAATTGAATTTGCTCTTGTTGGAAGAGAAATAGAATAGGAAAGCTATAAGGGATCTTGGAGATTAGGTCATGAGTGCCACAGGACATATGGTTCTTGTGTATAGGGTATTGTGCGTGTGGGTGAGGAATGGCGTAGAAACCTAGGGAGAGAAGGAGCAAAGTTTGGTAATGTTAAGGTACAATTATAGAGGTACCAGTAGTTAACGAGGTTGGCCAATGGAGAGAGAGAGAGAGAGAGAGAGAGAGAGAGAGAGAGAGAGAGAGAGAGAGAGAGAGAGAGAGAGAGAGAGAGAGAGAGAGAGAGAGAGAGAGAGAGAGAGAGAGAGAGAGAGAGAGAGAGAGAGAGAGAGAGAGAGAGAGAGAGAGAGAGAGAGAGAGATGGAGCAGGCACCAATATATTTTCTTGTGTGCCGTTTTGAAGCAGTGTAGCGTAGCACTGAGACATGGTCCAAACGATGGATGGAACGCATAGACTGCATACTGATTTGACACGGTATATGTGCTGTGCACATCGCTGAGTGAATGTGTCGTTTATATTGTATGTACTACCTTTAGCATATTCCTCGCCATGCCATATGGTCATGTGCAAACAACCCGCGGTATTTCTTTGCTCTTTTATCTTGTCATGGGTTAAAAGTTCTGTAATCATGACAGGCAATCTCGAGTAACCTTTTAAAATAACTAACGGCAAAGAACATGATGTTGATGCACTGATTTTCATATGTCCTCCGGTTTTGTTTTGTCAGCGTTGATTGCACTAATCAACGTCAACAAAAGAAAACTGAAAGTTTTTTGTTGTTATTGACCTTTAAGTGACATTTTTTAATAGATATATTAATGGCTAAAAATACAATTGTCCTTTCATGCAATTATTTATTTCTAGCAAGTATAACTATTTTTTTTTCTCTCATAGCCAATCTGTATTTTTTAAACATTTTAGACTCAAAAGATTCTAAACATAAATGAAAAAGAAAGTAAAGAGGGACTAGCTTACAAAATGGTAAAATATGTGGAACCCCAAATAAACCACAACAAGCGTGTGCTCCAATTTGTTGCGGAAGCAAACCAAAACATATCAAAAACAGAAGTCCTGTGTTTATGGCTTCTGATTTTCCAAAACTTTGAAACTTCTACCTCTATGGAGATTGAAGTATCAAGTAAAAACAGAATATTTGAAGAATTTTGGTATAGAAGAAGTTTTGGATAGAATATTTAGGAGTTTAATAATAGGTAAGCCTCGGGATGCTCATTACGATTTCCCTACCTGTCTGCTACTAGCTCTAACTAGATGTTATATGAGCCCTTGAATACAAGCATTTAGCTCACCTCTAGCTAGTCCATACTATTAATAAAAATGTTGCAGCAACGTCCTTCTTGGTCCACCTTTCATAGGCAATTGAATCACAGGGGCTCTGATGCTCCAACGTGGGAACCATTAAGAGCATAAGAAGATAATGTGTATATTACCATTTACCGCCAAGTAAAATATTTGATGGTTAAATAATTTCTACATGGAGTGAGAGGAAAAAAAAGAGAAATCAGGATGTGTAGAGTAGCACCTTGTAGCTGTTTATGTTTGACACGCTACCACCGATTATATATTCATATGGTGATTTCTCTTTTTTCCTCCTTATGTAAGTTGTTGTTGGTCCTAAACAATATTGCTGGTATGTGATATATAATATGTTCTAGACATCCATATTATTTGTCTAATTTTACAGGCACTTTTAAGCGTGCTTTCCACGTGTGGGAGCACCTGTGCATGCACCCTAGGTCCTTACAGCATATAGGAGATGCATCTCACTTAGACAATAGATAGTGAAGAAATAATTTCTCCATAATAATTTCTACCATGTCTCAAAATATGCTTGCATATCCAGGCTCTAACTGGTTATATATCTTCTTGCTTCTTTGCAAACACGTGAACATTGTCACTGAGCAATCCAATGCATTTTATTTTATTTTTTCTTACATTGGATATTGTGCCTAGCTCATAGAGTGAAACCTGAAAATATTATCGCTTAAAATTACAAAATCACATTCATCCTAAATATAAGACTCACGCATATTTCGAAATTAAAAGTGAAAATATGAGTTTGGTAATATAAAAGTGGTACGGCCTGATTCTATCATATTGTACAATTGTATGCATGTACTTTTGTATCTAGTAGCAGTATAATACGTTAAAATATATAGATTCATGATCACAGTATAACTTGAAGAACCATCAAAGACAAATCATACCTTATAAAACGGCACCGAGGGTGTTGGTCAAGATGGAACATTGGGAGAGAAATAGTTATCCTAGCACTGCCTAAATCTTCTACCAAACTGTAATGTTCCAAATAATGATAAAGTTAATCTATGCAGGTTCTAAATTTAAAAGCTAAGTTAACCTTTAAATTTCAATCATAAATTAGATGTGAAATTAAGCACGCAGAGTATAGAACTGAAACAAATGCATCCATATAGATATCTCCCTTATTTCCTGTCACAAATGGATCTTGCACTATATATGCTTATAGTGCCTAGTTTGTGCTACAATGTTTTCATTTACCAACTTTTGAATGTTAAAAGTTAATAGGTAGGTAATGACAGGCCTTTCCCCAATGGAGCAATCTAAAATGTCCATGTCACAGATTATGTAATGTAACAAGTAACCCACAAAGAACAAGGGTACAAGCTAGGCTGCAAGTTTACTGTTATCCATATTTACCATGCTATTGCAATATACTCTCCTAATGAATTAAACTGGAGGACGGTGATAGATTACCGACCGAACCCCACTTACTGACACCTGGCCGGGGTGTTCTCCGGCATCGGATCTGCCAAACCACGTGAGCATAGCATATTAGCATGGACCCTTCTGTAGCTAGGTACAGTACGTTGATATAGCAGCTCAATACACAATCTATAAAACAGCGCGTGAACAAATCTGATACAGGCCACATACATGCAGTTTATAGCTAGTATAATGTGAAATATATATGTGGACATCCGTGTAAGGGTATGTGTGGGCAAACCTAGTATTTGCTTCTACCAAACGTTTGGTTGTATTTTTTGCGCTTTTATGTGCTCTCTCCAGAAAAGAGCCCTTTTTTAAGGCGAAGGCTGATTAATTAGCTTGACACCTTCAATATATATTAGTATTGACTTCGACATAGTGAAACCTTTAGCTTATATATTGATATATACAATGCATGGTCAGCTTCTAGCTTTTCTGTCAGTAGGAGAGGGGGACCTGTACAGCAAGAAGACGAAGGACATACTATCTAGGCCCAGCACTCACGTGTACCTTGTGTATCTTTGCTGATTTTATAAATTGGAAGTATTGTTGTGTAGAGAGCGCCTATTTGAAGAAGCTGGAGACTGCCTTGCGGGTGTCATAATATGTATGTCCAAGCGCCACTAGCGAACATCCTCTGCCACTGTCTGTTATCATCCATATAGACCATTGGTATTTATTTATCTGTCGGTCTCACTTTTGTATCTTCTTCTTACTGATGTGGACACTACATACCACCCTTGAGCAAATGGGGAAAGTCATACTTCACATAAAAGAGAAGTCACACTTCATCTTTCAATTTATTTATTTATTAACGAAGCAAGGAGGGTGAAGAGCTCATGTGAACATTTAGCTTATGATTTATTGATCGCGAAGGCAGAGCTATATGATAAAAACAGAATGGAACGGGAGGGGGTTCCTAACCTAGCTAGACTATTCACCATGTCGCACGTGGCATTAACTTCAATCTTAAATATTTTTCATGTGTTCCACTTTTATGATTAGGTATACCACAAGTCATTTCATTGTTAAAAGAGGGTCTATCCATTCCATTTTCTAATGATTTCAAATCCATTGTGACGGTACAATGCACTATATCTCGCCATCAGAGAGAGTATTAACATTGCATATATTGTTTGATCAGGCACAACATTTGTCCCTTTGTTTGACACACTTTCTAACATATTTGAGTTAGGGGGACTGACTTTCAAAACTTAATGTTTGGCTTACCGTCAAACTCGTGCCCTTTCTCGATTAACTAGGTATGCTGCCAATATGTTGTAATAATGTAATAGAGTTTTGACCTCTGCATTTAGCAATGGACGTGGACCTCTGCATGTTGTTCGATCTGAAATCGGCAAAATGTATTAAAAAAACATTTTTTGCCACACTCATAGGCAATGTAAATAGGCTGCATATATACAACCAAAAATAATGCATTGACACAAAAAAAAGTGTGGCAATAGGATCTCAAGCCCTTTCATTATATCGACTCTTCTATAAACTCCCAATACTTTCACACGGTCTGTTCTTTGACATAATATATGCAAAATTCCCAGTTTCAGTCAGGTTTTGAAAGTAGTTCCTATAATCACATAAGTAGTGCATTTTCAGGACCTTGAAATTCAAGCTTTCAACTCTTAAAACTTGATAACCAGTATTTTTTAAGAAAAAACAAATATTCAATATATATATATTATGTATAAAGAATATGATGTGTATAATTAAAGAGACTGGTCCCAAAAATACTTTTAATAAAAAAGTAGGGCTTTTTAATGAAAAGCCACGACCTTTTCTGAAGGCACATAGAGGCCATCAGCATGGGTGTTTGACTGAAACCTCCCTTTGCTAGCCAACTGGCCCTATGCAAGCTCTATACAAAAAAGGGGCTTTTTAACTACTACACTGACCTTTATTGAAATCAAATAGAAGCCACCACCACACTGGGATTTAAACTCCGATGGCTTGACTGAAACCACGCTTGGCTAGCAAGTAGCCCCCTTCGGACACCTAAAAAAAATTGGGCATTTCAACAACTACCCAAACAAGTAGCTTAGTGGTTATAAGATCCTCAGTAGCATCTCAGGTTCTTGGTTCAACTCCTCGTAGGAGCAATTTTTTTAGGATTTAACGACGTTGTGCTTTCAGGCGTGGGCGACATGACCGTCGACAGTGAGGCGTTAGAGGTGACTTCGTCAAACTCGAGGATTTGTCGGCTCGGTCTTCGAATATGCTCATAGGGTACGGTTTGCGCATTTATAAAGTGAGTGTACATGCATTGTGAGTGTCTTAGTTGTACTATGTAATCGTAAAAAAATAATACCCATATCAAACTATTAAAACCACCCTTGGCTAGGTAGGCCACCTCTAATAAAATACTTAAAAATACTTTCAAAATGTCATAATTATTTGAACCTGTTGGGAGCAGTAGGTTTATGCATGACTAAACTGGCAAAAATCTCCTATAACTGCGTGCAGAGCTACATTACTATACCTATAACGCAACTTTGATAGGGCCCTATTATCTGATGACCACTGTAAAACATCAAAATCATCCTTCCGACTATCTTTACAATTATAGCTGACATTTGGTTGAGTACAAGGAACTAAACCAGTAACCACGTATTAAGACAGAATGAAACAAATTAATCAAGACGATGTGTAAGTCACGTTACAAAACAAGTTAATGAACTAGGCCAAGAGTGTCGAGAGGAAGTAACAAAACAAATAAATGCAGGCATATATCCATCCGGCCACCCGTTTTTTCTGTTGCATGTGATCAATCCGGTATCATATCAGCGTGGTGCGCTTTGGTGACCTTAGATGATCAACTTATAAAGTTTAATGTATTGATCATGTTTCAAAGAACGGTGACCTATTTGCATATACCTAACAAGTTTAATGATCTCCAATGCAATTTACTCTTGCAGAAATTTCTCGGATATACGAGCCTGAGAAGTTGGAACAAATTTTTCATCCAGGACATAGATAAAGTAAGCTAAAGATAATAATGTAGTAGATTTTTTGTCCCTAATTAAGTGGAAAAAGTCCACCTAGAATATGTTACATATGTCAAGTTCGAGATTTCTTTGGACCGTGTAATGACAATCTAAACTCGTGAGCTATTACGAGTGCTACCATGACTGTAGTGGTATGTACAGACAAATATAAGACCGACAAGTCACTGCAGCAGCAATAAAATCAACATTATGCCTTAGTGGTATGCATCATGATGTCTTGTTTGAACGCTTTTCCCTTGGATGTATGGTCCACAACAAAAGTTGGGACCAATAGCACATATAGCTGCACCGGTCTTCCATACAGGTTGTCCATTTCCTTGCAAGCTTTCTCTGCGCTAAAACGCAACTTTCCTAGCTACTCCCTGCTTGGAGCAGTTTGCAGGTTGGGCCTCTTTGTGCCTAGAAACCATTCTTCCCCAAAAGGAAGACGAACATATTATTCTTTAAAACAGCTGGGATCAAGGAATAAATTGAAACTTTTCTAGTTTGATCAAAAAAAGGTCGAACTCAAACTAACATGCAGGGACCACGCGTGGTCCAGTAAGAAAAGAAAAAAATGATTATGGATGCAGCTAGCTAGCCAAAATGCTTACTTTTCATACACCCATCGGCGTTTGATATACATGTTTTTGTTTCTGTATTCTGCTTGGTAGTTAATGACTTTGCACATATTCTTATCAAAATTAAATTGTAGCAAATGTAAGTCGGAATATGTATCAGAAAGTCCTTTTTCGGGGACAATCAGAGGTGTTGCGCGCACACATATATATACGAGGAGTTTGATTCAAATTATTCAACCATACGGAAGGGACACACCAACACCATAATCAGAATACAAGTACATTACAAGGGAAAACAATAGATTTCCAACATTTGTAACTATCCGATCAGATATGTGCGTCATTATTGAATTCTTTTGAAGATTATATCAGGGTTGATGGTGTTATATATGTCAACAATCTTACTTCATACTTGAGCAAAATTATTTTTTTCATATCCACATTACCTAAAAGCAAAGGGAATAATAGCATGACTATATAAGGGTTGTAGGCCTTTCGAAATGTTCGGGAGGGGTACAGAGCACGTGCAGGGCCTACGTGAATGCAGCAGAGAACGTGAACGGATGCACCCCATACGTGAGAAAAACTAAAACGGATTAGTGCTTCATACTTTCACAATGCAGTCGCAATCCCGCATGTTTAGGGGCATGTTTCATACTTTCATATGCCAGGAGGGATTTGACAGAGAGAGATGTGTTCAAAGACAACGGCATATGACGAAAATTACACTACACCACGGTACGATTTAGGCGACCTACGGTGAGTCGCTAAAGACTTGTACCGACCCTCTTGGTCAGTCGGCATAAGTAGCGTCGGTAAAAGTTTTACCGACGACCGTCGGTAAAACATAATCTTAAACAAATTAAGAGACATCATAGGAGAGAGGCGGCAACAGCCAAAGTATGAAGTTCTAAGTTGGCAGGAATGGGGCCGCGAGGTTCCGTCTTAAAGTAATTGACGTTTTATAGCTCTTGGCACGTAAATTAAGAAAAGTTGGTAAAATTGGATGCAAAAAAACAAAAAAGAGAGAGATAGAGATAGAGATGTATTAGAAAGAGAGAAAGATGTGCTGAGAAATAAGAATGCTAATTATTTTAAGAAAAATAAAATAGGTGAGGATGCCAAATGAACTGGAACAAAGAGAGTAGACGCTCAGCATCCACGCCAATCTCTGTTGGTCTTATCACATCCATCATACAGTTTCACGCTGAAAGTATGTTTCATTTTTCATATGCCTCTGTGAGGCTATCTCCAACGGTAGAGAGAACCCAAAACCCAAATGACATGCCGATAGGCTTCAAGAATCAATACAATTCCCAAAGGAACCTCCCCACTCCACCGTGCACTACGCCGGCGTCCCCGCCGCCGCCTGCAACCACAAACGCGCTCCCACGCCGGCGACACCTCCCGCGCCACCGTGACCCCTTCCTGCACTGCCGTGACCCCCACCCGTGTCCCGTGTCGTCGCTCGCGGAGGTCCCCAAGCTGCCGGAATGGGGCCCGCGAGGTTCCGTTGAGGTTGAGCTCAGTCACGGTGACCCCCTCCTCGAGCCGCCACGGTCGAGCACGCCAGGGCCGTGCTCGCGGAGCTGCTGACACGCACCCTCATCGTGAAGAAGAAGCCGAGGGCCGAGCTCGTCAGGGAGAAGAAGCTAATGGCTGCCGCGCCACCGCACTCGACCCCCACGACGACCGGGTCAAGCTCGGCGAGGAGGCCGGAGTAGGGGAAGGAGGAGGAGGCAACACTGAGGGCGGCGCTCGAGCTTGGGGGAGACGCAGAAGGGGCGAGATTAGGGGAGGTGCCATTAATGGAGCTCGGTGGGAAGTGAGGGGTGGACCAGCTTCGCCGCTGCTGCTCCGCCGTCGCCGCGCCCCGTGCCCGCTCCGAGCAGTCGGTACCGAAGACTCCGCTGCAGCCTCGGGCCTATCGTATCTGCTTGCCATCCTCGAAGGAGGTGGAGGTCAACGAAGAAAGAGCTACAGATGTTGGGTCATAAAGGCATCGTGATCCAATTGTGGTAGCGACCTCGCCGTTGCCAACAATGGGTGTCGTGTTTGGGTCACCCGTTGGAGACAGGTTGAAGTCATTTTTTTCCATTTAACAATCCATTTTGAGTATATAGGGCATCAGTTGGAGATAGTCTAATAGAACCTATGAGAAAAAATATATAGTTCATTATTAGAAACTAATGGAGGTAAGAACAAAATATTGACATTCGTGACGGTCTATGATTGACTAATATAATATATAGTTTAGGGATATATGCTTTATATAGTAAAAATATG
>LAPY01001447.1:32306-61741 GCA_000970635.1 Eragrostis tef
CGACGACTTGGGGAGCGTCCTTCGCGACCCGGTCGGCGAGGACGACGACGGCGGTGAACTGATGCTGGTGCCCTTGCTGACGAGGAAGCCGCGTGCCTGCGTGCAGTGCGGCGGCCCGGTGCCGCGCCCGCTCTGGGTGCGCTGTTCGCCGGCCTGTGCGGCGAGCCACGACAGGGAGCTCGCCCGGCGCAGGGACGCCAGGCGCGCCGCGCTCCAGCTGGCCAACCTGCACATCGGTGGATCTATCGAAATCGAACTAGCTGCACAGTCGTCGCACATGGACGAGGACGACGTTCAGGTGTTCTGATTCACCGCCAACTGGTTAGGTTGGCGAGGGCGGCGGCGAGCGTGAAAAGAACCTTGATTTTCACTCAGGCGCACTCAGGCAGTAAGGCGTGATCAGCCCACCAAGGCCTCCACAGCCCATCAGTAGTCCGGCCTTCCGAGTTCCGTTCACGCTCACGCTCGTGTATAGTCCACCAAATTCCAGGGCACGCTGCCCGGCCCAGTCGTGCACGGCGCCTGCCGCGGCCCAGAGTCCCCCGAGCGAGCGATCACGCCTCGCTCCGGTCCGGCGACGGCAGCTGGGCGCGCTCCACGGTTCGGCCCCACAAGCGATCGAGGAGCACCAGGAGTGACCGATGGCGAGCACCTCACCAACGACGCCTGGCACGGATAAACGCAAACGGCTGTTCCTTTGATCCCCAGAGGTTTTTTCTTTTAAGGGCTTCGATCCACAGAGGTTGATCAATGGCGTTTTTAGTTGGGCTAGCTAGAAATAATATTCGTGTTGTTCCTTAAACAAAAAAAGGAATAATATTCGAGTTATTTGGACTGCTTCTCTGTGCTTCAAGCTAAGAGTTACTACTCCACCCTTACTGGCACGCACCTAGCCTGCATATATAGAACGATCTAGATGGTGCATTTTTGATACAGATAGAGCTACACGTAGACATCAAGCGCGCCTCACTCGATCGTAACCCACACGTACGTATGGATTTAGATAACCTGCTACCCATTCAGCGACACACAACGTCTCTTCTCGTACTACCACTAGAGGTGTTAAAGCCGGCTAGCGACATATATCACATGTGTCAATGTCGATATGCCATCACAAGACAAACGTAAAAGTAGCCAAAACAATTACCACCCACGGGCTGACGTTATTTTTTTTTACTGGAACCAACCAAATCAGTATCTCGCTTTGTAACGAAAGCCTCAAGAAAACAACATCAACATCGACCTCACTTTTGCAGTTGATACTACTCAAAGGTGCAACCCTTTCCCTCTAAAAGCATTGCGGCACAGGAACAAGGCTCCCTTTTGAAGCCCTGGTGACAGCCACAGCCTCGCACGTGTGAGGTGTGACAGCCGCGCCGTGCACTGTCCTCGCGTCCCCTCCTGCTTGCCGGGGCTCCGTTTCGTCAGTCCCTACGCCCTGCTGACAGCAGCAAATGTGTCGTTCGTCCAAGCAAACCGCAACAGGACACGGAGGCCTCACCAAATTCCGCAACAGCGACGGCCGCCTTTGGACTTAACCGAGTCCAAATCTTCACTGGGTTTACCTAATTTCACCCATATTCGAACTGCTAGAGATCGTTGTTGAATATAAACGGGCAGGGCCTAGCGTTCAAAAGCTACACGAGCTAGGAGATATCTAAGCTTTTCTTTGGAATCAAGTAAAACGGGTAGTTGATGACTTCGGCCGTGGGGAACATATCAAAGCTCGTGTAGTCATCGTTCAACATGTCCTTATGTGTTGATTCAGATACACTTATGGCTTGCAATTGCAGTGTGACGTTGTATTTTTTTAGATAAATAGAGGTTTATTTTATTACACAAATGAAAGCATCCCACCTCTACATCGTGAGATGTATTTTGCATGAATGTGTGACATCGTACATACTTGGGAAAATACTTTATCTGTCATGGATGCGCCAAAATATATACACCCTATGGCACCACAGCAAATGTAGTAAAGGGCTGCCATTCGCTGTCTGAGGTACTGTTTGGGGGACCTTTCAGTGACCTAGTTCTAGTATTTCGGTAACCTAATTAACTCATTTATTTATTGGGTGAAACAATTTGTGGTTCACATGATTAATAGAACACAACTACTACGGCGTCTAAGGAAACACATACTCTCTCCTATAAAAGGACACTTAGAAGCAGTTTAGAAGTTGGTGCCCACATCATCTCTGTGATGCATGCAGATTAGCAAAGTTGAAGTTCCCCGGCTTGATTGACCATGACACAGGCTTGGCATACGCTAATCGATGATCAAGAGTAACAAACTAACAATATGTTGAGTGTCTATCAGATGACTAGTCAACATCCACCTCAAAACCATGCATGATGTTCACACTCACAGCTTTGTAAGCACGTGCCTTCGATCTTTAATTAGGTTTGTTGAGTAGCATGGCTACCGCGCTACTTTGTGTAGTTGCTTTTTTTTCCAGCTGGGGAAATGGATTTTGTAGGAAAAGAAGAAGTTTGCAAATCATAAAGTTGCTAATTGAAATCTAAAGTTTCCACAGTGCCTTGCTTTATCTCAGCGCAAAAACAATCTTTTGCTTTATCTCTGACGTCATTATTTTCTTTCAAATGCATTTTACCAATATGTGTACATATATTGACGTCGTTACCCACTTGCGCGGAAATATCCAGAACGTTCTAGCTAGAAAATGTGAAGTAGTACAGTGTCAACTATCTGGAATATGAAATTGTGTGACCGAGTAAACGGGAAACAAAAGGATGTCAGTTTGAGCACGAAATTACCTAAAACATCTAATTCTCTAGGGGGGCTTTCGGTCAACTAGTAGCAAGCATGCATTGACATCAAATTCAAAGTTAAAACATATCGTTTTCAATGCTAAATTAACTGGACGACCAATAGCTCAAATTCCGTTGGGGAGCAAGTAGCCAAGCAGGACATTGTTGAAAATTAGACATATCGGCAGGACTTTGTTGTTGGTATGTATGACAGGTCAAATTGAAAAAAAAATGGTTCATGATAGTTACTGCTTAATAGTGCAAGACAAGCAGCTAGTTGTTATTAATTATTAGAAATGGTCTATTTTACTCTCTTTTGGCTTGATCGTCCCATCTTATTCATGTTGGTGTGATGTATGTTCTTATATGCATTTTTAAGCGGGCATGTTGTGGGGTGCGTGAAGGAAGACGGCATGCTCACACCATTCAAGTAGGATAAGACGATTCATCCAAATTTGAGGGACAAGCTAAGGGTATATTTTCTTGTGAGACGGCACATTTCTCCTTGACTTTGAGACAAACATATGCAAAAGTGAGATCGTCCCGTCCCCCGTCTCGTCTCTAAAATCAAATGCATCCTTAGAACTCGATGGTAACACGTCCATATTATAGATGACCTCGGTGTGTCCAATTTACTGTTAATTAGCTAGATCCTTTAGTTAAATACGTAGCAATTAGTTTTCTCAGATGAAATAAAAATTCACTGGTCCAAGATGTCTCTATCAAAACCAAGACCCGGAAAAGGATAAGTTCACACGTAGCCTGACTCCCTTAACACGAAAGGTGCTACGCACAGACAAAAGCAGATACTCGGATATCCAATGGAAATGGCTCAATGGAAACAGACTATAGAACAGTAGTTTGGCAGCTCGACTGCCCCTGAAACTGGAGATGCAACGAACCTAACTGCTTTGTTAACCGGTTCAGGTTCCGGCATTGGACTAACTCTGCTGACAAAAGACCCCGTTGCTGACTCTTCTCGGTAACCTTACCTCGATGACTTGCAACGCTAACCAGGAGCCTAGTACAATGATTGCCAACGGTCTATCAGCAAAACCTGTGAGGCTGTAGAAGCTGGCATGGCATGACTGACGGAAGCAGTGACAAGAATGGCTGCGCTGAATGGCCCAGACGCATCCAACAATAAAGTCAATGCACTCGTGTGCCACACGCGACAGAGTGGTTGCACCGTCTTCAGAAAGAGATGTGCACAGTTTCGCGAAAATTACTATTGTGTCGCGTATGCCTGAGGCGCCACGCTCACCGGCTGGATCTGTGAGCTCCGTACGTAGTCGTACCATCGTTCCGTGGCCATAAGCCAGTATGGGTGCAGGCGCCGGTAGGATTCGGACGCGATCACGCGAAAACGGCCGTCCGCGCGGTGTTTTTCTGGGGGTTTCGGCCGGGAACGCGACCGCCTGCCGAACGCTGCACCGCGTTCGCGGCCTTCATCGCGCCGGGCGCCGCTCCCTTTTTGCTCGCATCCCACCGTCGCATGGACGACGCTCGCGTGCTGTTCGCCCCTGCGAAACCCGCACTTGAGGGGACGATGACTCATCGTGAGCGCCGCGAGCCCGCAACCTAGCCGCGGTGCCAGTGTGCCACGCCGGCCGTTCGCGTGCGTGGTTTGCCGTGTCGCAGCGATGCATGCCAACTTCAACTTTTTTGGAATGGAAAGTTGCCGGAACTGCGACTGATACTTTTTCCCTGCGGATCAGAAATGAAGCACATTCTTCCAGGTTCTGAGACGAATCGCGGGCGCGGAACATGTCCGAATAGTTACGTATCTCGTCGCCGTAGCCGGCCGGTCAGTCGGTCACCCACCAATACTATCATATCGTCGCGAAAGAATGGAAAAGCGAGACAAGATTCAGGATGTGACTTGTGACAGGACAAGTGCTGATATCTCGACGCCTAGTTCCCGCGGCAAGACGCGGAGATCGGCCTCGTATCTCCGCTTGTCACACGAGCTGACGAACCTACTCCAACCTCTTCGGATGTTTGTACGCTCACCGGTCATTCCGAGGCTGTGTTTATATTTACAGACAATAGACTTTACGTTGAATTGCAAAAGGCGCACCTCTGTGCATCAGCGGTAGCATAGGAAGTGTTCTCCAGACTCCAGTACAAAAGGATCAAGCGGCAAAAAAAAAAAATCAGCATCTTCTTTGTCCTGCTCACGTTTTCTTCTTAATAACTATCTTTTTTATAAAAAAGAATTTGATAGTGATCGAATAACACAATATATTAGGCTATAGTAATATATAGTACAATAGGGCACTTTAATATCATGGTTCTGGAAGCGTTTTACCAGCGAGAACGAAATGCCATGAAGTGTCTTTACTTCCTCCGAAATTTTATCATCACATCAGGCCAACTTGTTTAGTGTACATTTAAGCTAAATGTAATTTCCTAACACTATTATTGATAAAAAGACAGGGAGTAGTTTTATTTTCTCTCGAAGTATCATGAATATCGTCAGGGCGTGATAACTTCTAATTACCTAACTGCTTTGTTAACCGGTTCAGGTTCCGGCATTGGACTAACTCTGCTGACAAAAGACCCCGTTGCTGACTCTTCTCGGTAACCTTACCTCGATGACTTGCAACGCTAACCAGGAGCCTAGTACAATGATTGCCAACGGTCTATCAGCAAAACCTGTGAGGCTGTAGAAGCTGGCATGGCATGACTGACGGAAGCAGTGACAAGAATGGCTGCGCTGAATGGCCCAGACGCATCCAACAATAAAGTCAATGCACTCGTGTGCCACACGCGACAGAGTGGTTGCACCGTCTTCAGAAAGAGATGTGCACAGTTTCGCGAAAATTACTATTGTGTCGCGTATGCCTGAGGCGCCACGCTCACCGGCTGGATCTGTGAGCTCCGTACGTAGTCGTACCATCGTTCCGTGGCCATAAGCCAGTATGGGTGCAGGCGCCGGTAGGATTCGGACGCGATCACGCGAAAACGGCCGTCCGCGCGGTGTTTTTCTGGGGGTTTCGGCCGGGAACGCGACCGCCTGCCGAACGCTGCACCGCGTTCGCGGCCTTCATCGCGCCGGGCGCCGCTCCCTTTTTGCTCGCATCCCACCGTCGCATGGACGACGCTCGCGTGCTGTTCGCCCCTGCGAAACCCGCACTTGAGGGGACGATGACTCATCGTGAGCGCCGCGAGCCCGCAACCTAGCCGCGGTGCCAGTGTGCCACGCCGGCCGTTCGCGTGCGTGGTTTGCCGTGTCGCAGCGATGCATGCCAACTTCAACTTTTTTGGAATGGAAAGTTGCCGGAACTGCGACTGATACTTTTTCCCTGCGGATCAGAAATGAAGCACATTCTTCCAGGTTCTGAGACGAATCGCGGGCGCGGAACATGTCCGAATAGTTACGTATCTCGTCGCCGTAGCCGGCCGGTCAGTCGGTCACCCACCAATACTATCATATCGTCGCGAAAGAATGGAAAAGCGAGACAAGATTCAGGATGTGACTTGTGACAGGACAAGTGCTGATATCTCGACGCCTAGTTCCCGCGGCAAGACGCGGAGATCGGCCTCGTATCTCCGCTTGTCACACGAGCTGACGAACCTACTCCAACCTCTTCGGATGTTTGTACGCTCACCGGTCATTCCGAGGCTGTGTTTATATTTACAGACAATAGACTTTACGTTGAATTGCAAAAGGCGCACCTCTGTGCATCAGCGGTAGCATAGGAAGTGTTCTCCAGACTCCAGTACAAAAGGATCAAGCGGCAAAAAAAAAAAATCAGCATCTTCTTTGTCCTGCTCACGTTTTCTTCTTAATAACTATCTTTTTTATAAAAAAGAATTTGATAGTGATCGAATAACACAATATATTAGGCTATAGTAATATATAGTACAATAGGGCACTTTAATATCATGGTTCTGGAAGCGTTTTACCAGCGAGAACGAAATGCCATGAAGTGTCTTTACTTCCTCCGAAATTTTATCATCACATCAGGCCAACTTGTTTAGTGTACATTTAAGCTAAATGTAATTTCCTAACACTATTATTGATAAAAAGACAGGGAGTAGTTTTATTTTCTCTCGAAGTATCATGAATATCGTCAGGCATAGGAGTATATTCATAAGAGCAGCTGCTAGGGTCTTTCCACAAAAAGAGCAGCTGCTAGAGTTGTTTGTCCCTAGCTACGCAGCAGACAGCGAGGTAGAGAAAATACACGGACAACAGCGTTAAACTAAATTTGGAGAGAGTGTGGCTGTCCGGACGTCAACAAAAGAAGTGAGGGGTAGCCGACTATAGGAGTAGTTTCTTATCTTCCTGGTGACATTGTATTTAGCATTTCCGAGCACTTTATGTACTTAGCTTTACTGTAGATATTCCTTTGAACACTCTATTTAACAGCTTCGAATGTTGTCTGTTGATGTTCTTGTACATTCCTGAACTATAACAAATAAAGACGACAAGGGACCAGCTCCATCGCGTATATCATGTATATTTTCCTTAATACCCCAACATTGCAATTTTCTGGGCTGTAGATATCGACGCGTGCATTTCTTGCTTGTGCACAATCTATCTCCGTGACGTCTCTTTCGTTGTCACAAGTTCATTGATCGCAACCAGGCCTTGTCAGTGACTCGCTGTTCAGCTCTCAGGTGATAAAGAAGTTAGCTAGAACGTCGTTCAGATACCTGAGCCAAGAAGCTTAGCCAAGATACTTCAGTTAAAGCAGAGCGTTTGATCTGTCTCCGGATCTGCGCGGCTGCTCCAGCTTACGACCATACAGTGACCTATATGGCGTCCCTAATTTGGCACATGACGAATTCCAATGGGGACCGCGCGATGTACTGCTAGCATGCATGTCAAGGGTTAGGCGCGATAAGGTAAAACAACAACAGGTATCAGTCGAGTATTGGTCACCCTAACTCGAAGACTTGAGAGCTTGTGCCTCAATGGAATCAACAGATTCAGTAGCAGCTGTGGATACGAAAGGGACCGGTTGTTGAAACCATGCATACGGAATCAGTACCCACCTGCTGAAGTATGCAACAAAGTCCATACATGTGAAAGGATAACGCCATTCAGTCGAGAAACATGTCATGATTAACGAATGGGCACTGATACTGCAAGAAAGAAATGACTGGAAGACCGCTGTTAATCCTACTTTTAACAGTCAATGTTGACGATCTTTACCGCTGTTGTCGGAGTTGCTACAGATGTCAGGTTAAGTCATTTGGTCGGCCAATTAGTTTTACCTTTCTGAATTGTGATTTGAATAGGGAGGGGCTTGTGACCTAAAGCTGGGATTTCACAATCAAGCTGACTGAGTGACGAATTAGGCGAATTCTTGCCAAAAGCATGGAGTTCCATATATTAAATATAGTTGGTCCAAGAGCATGGTTATTGACGATTGAAGCAATGCAGTCTATATTTGATCAGTTAGTTCCTTAACATGGAATTAGTAGCACGAGTAGGTAGATTATTTTCTTCCACTTGTTTCAACGGTGCGTGAGCATGTGAATTGTTAATTTTTTTAAGTTAGGAGGCATAATAATATAAAATATGCCGCAGATACTCACAATCTCACTGACGCACTGAGCTCGCTGTTAGAATATCACATCTTGGTTATGTTTTCAGAAAAATACTCCAACGTCAATGTCTTGCAAAACGTATGTGATTACTGTACTTTATACGAAAACCTTTAGTAAGTCAACTGCCACAGAAATATTATAAATAGCATTTAATTGTTCAGAATCATATAGTACGCGCAGACACCATATCATCAAGCTTTCTGAATACCCAGTCGTCTGAAAACTAACGCAAAGTAAACTTTGGTTGAGCATTCAGCTTTTTGTTAACCGGTAGAATATTTCTGTGTCCTCTTCAATTCAAATGAATTCAAGCCGCAATCACTTTTGAGGCAGGCCAGATTCACAATGAACAGTTTGAAGATAAGGAATGTCCGCTGTTCAGAAATCGATTATATTTTTAAGCAAGGGCTCACCGATCTCTCTCTGCTTCAGAAATACGGTTCTGGGAAACAAAATAGAATCTAAACAGTTCTCTTCAAAGTTGCCTTTATTTAGCTTCCAACAAAAGCATGCTTAGGTTCGATGTGACCAGTTATTAATTCTCAAGCTCACTGAAGCAATTTACATGCCTAAAGGGAACGGCCAAAAACTCACTGACACCGAACCTTGAAAAGATCTTACTCACAAATACAGCAAGCAGAGAGCTTCAGTTAGATTGCCAGAGGACCTACGAGATCATGCAGTGACATTTCATCCAACTTTTGCTCAGATAGAGTATCAGTTCGTCACCCTGCTGAGCCAACTCTTGCAAGTTGCAACCATGACAGCATTGGCAGTAACAATGACGACGGCTGCTGCTGCTGCTGCTTGTAATAGGCTTCACCATTCCATGACTGACGTTTCTTTAATCTCATATAAGCTCACTAGTCAGTTTAATAGAGAACTCACTTGCACTAATGAAAAAGTACTGGATTTCAAATTAACAGATAGGATTGTATATACAAATTTGTGGTGGATAAACTTTACTATAGCAATACAAAAGTACAACACAATCCAATACGAAAAAAAGCAAAGCATTTTAAAGCATTCAACTACTCCGAAAAGTTCTCGCTTGAATTTCTTTTTTAAGCCTTAGCAGCTCAAGATTATCCTAAGCAGTACACGTGTAGGATCACTGGGCGTACTAACTCCAATATGAGGGGCACATCCTGATTAACAACAGTGGGTCGACCCTTCGCCGAGGAACCTGAGCCACGAACGGCCTCACGCCGCCGGTCCACAGGGCGTTGCTTTCCCGGGACAAGGGTTTGGTAAGCGCAATATTCTCAGAGGTAGAGGGGTAGGGTCTCGCAACTCC
This sequence comes from Eragrostis tef, assembly GCA_000970635.1. Lineage (NCBI taxonomy): Eukaryota > Viridiplantae > Streptophyta > Magnoliopsida > Poales > Poaceae > Eragrostis > Eragrostis tef. The sequence continues at coordinate 41,941 of LAPY01001447.1, forward strand.
TGGGGTTGTCACCTGTCATCATCGCGTTGCCAGGGACTCGATCGAGCAAGGCTGGAGAGCGCTGGCGCGTCGCACATATATACCCGTGCTCCTCCCGGCAGCTCGCCATCCGTGCTCAGTGCTGTGCGCCGAGATCAGCATCCAAGCCAACCACAACTCTGGAGCTTTGGCGAAGTTTAGAACGCGGAGGGAGACAGTGAGAGGTCGGACCAAGAGTGTTAGGTATGGGGCGAGGCAGAGCACCGTGCTGCGCCAAGGTAGGGCTGAACAGGGGCTCGTGGACGCCGCAGGAGGACATGCGCCTCATCGCCTACATCCAGAAGCACGGCCATGCCAACTGGCGCGCACTCCCCAAGCAAGCAGGTATTGGCTACTAGCTGATGAGAGCACTGCAAATGTGCCTGCCGAGTTGCAGTATGCAGAGGAGAGTCTTGGGTTTTTTGCTGATCGATTCCTTGTTTTATGGATAGGTTTGCTGCGGTGTGGGAAGAGCTGCCGGCTGCGGTGGATCAATTACCTGCGGCCGGACCTGAAGCGCGGCAACTTCACCGCCGAGGAGGAGGAGACCATCATCAAGCTGCACGGCATGCTCGGGAACAAGTAAGCACAAGCTGTCCTTATTGCGTTGCAGGTTTCAGCTTGTTGATTCTTCAGGTGATCTTGAGTGTATGATACTGATATTTGGATCGTAATTGTTGCCATCAGGTGGTCCAAGATCGCGGCATGCCTGCCGGGCAGGACGGACAACGAGATCAAGAACGTTTGGAACACTCACCTGAAGAAGAGGGTGGCTCAGAGGGAGAAGCAAAAGCCGGGCGCAGCAAAGAGCGAAGGCACGACCAGCGGCGACGCCGGCACGCCTAACACGTCGTCCTCGGCATCCTCCTCGACGACCACGGCAAACAGCTCCGGCGGCGGCGGCGGCGACGCCGGCGAGCAGTGCGGCACGAGCAAGGAACCCGACACGATCGACCTGCCTCCTCTTGAATCTGACATCGACATCTCGGACATGCTCGTGGACACGCCCACGGAGGCGTTCCCCGCTCTGGCGCAGCCTGACGACGTGCGCCGGCGGCGGCGTGGTGGAGGATCTGATCGAGCTGCCGGTGATCGACATCGAGCCGGAGATATGGAGCATCATCGACGGCGACGGCGCCGACGTGCCGGACGTCGCAGGCGCACGCCGCGGAGATGCTACAGTGCCATGTACGGGCCACGCCGTCAGCACGAGCGAGGCAGGGGAGGCGAACGATTGGTGGTTAGAGAACTTGGAGAAGGAGCTGGGCCTGTGGGCCCCAACAGAGGATTCTCAAGCCCAGTCTGACCTGCTTGGCCACATGAGTTTCCCGGTCCCGCTCGGCGACACGGAGGGGGACCCAGTTTCCACCTACTTCCAGTGCGGGCCCACCACTGCTGAACTCCAGGAGGTCGGGTCGCCTGCCGTTCTGTTGTAAACAACAGGATGCATCCTCTCCGTCTGATTCAGAATCGAGGGCTGAGGTCACGAATCATAGTTTTAATTTGATTCATATACTATACGGGGAAAAAAGGCGCCTGTTGCAATCGTTAGGTCATTAGGTTGCACATACAAAAATGAAACAATCCTTCCAAAAGAAGGCAAAGCATGAAAAAATATATAAGCATGCTATTAACAGTTTAACGCAGAAGTTAGCTCATCAGCGTAATTAGTTGGGAACAGTGCTTAAGAGCCACGAGAAGTGCTGTACTGCTGTGCACCGTCGTGTTGTTTGGTTTGTGTAATGCATGTTACATGTCGTCACCGTGATGTAAGCGCTCGATCATCTGAGTCCTACCATTACCGACCAATGAACCTATATGATTCCTTTTGAGAATCATTACTGGGGCTCTGATTACGCTTTGCAAGCCTTTTGCTTTTTATAATGCGATGTAGCTTTTTGTTCTTGCTTTTCATTCGCAATTGTTTCATTCATTTTCTTTTCTTTATTTCTTTCTTCTTTCTTTCTACTTTGGTTGGTCATATAGCTTTCTTTAGAACAAGATTGCATCTATTTTCATCTTCTTCTAAAATGTTACGCCTAGCTAGATTGGAACTTGATGATAGTGAAGTGCCAAAGTTGGTTACCTAACCATAGAACTGGACACATTTGTGTTCATACTTGCGTCTGCTACTCTGCCACTGCCGAAGGATCTGAACATTAAGGATTTTATGTGTGCGTTAGGCTCCTTGTCAGTTTGTTCAGTGCTGAGCTTGTAGCTCGGTTGTTAGGTGCGTCGCAGGGCATCAACATGATATGGACTCCTTCGTTCTTTTTTCTGTTATATACGTTTAGCTAAGATTTGATTTAGAAGAAGAAGAAGAAGAAGAAGAAGAAGAAGAAGAAGAAGAAGAAGAAGAAGAAGAAGAAGAAGAAGAAGAAGAAGAAGAAGAAGAAGAAGGGAGGAGTACTCTACCTACCACAAAAACTTTGTCGAATTGTGGATTTGTGGTTAACTCAACCCGTGAAGACACAAACCATCAGAGACAAGTAAGATACCGCAGCTTGCCTTTCCTTGATGGGCTTCTTCATTTACTTGATGGGCCAGACTTTGATGGGCCTTGTTCTCAAAGGTTGTGGCCCGAGCAACTTGTGAAGTGTTGGATTATTTCCTCCCTACCCGCGGAGACTGTAAATAAAACAAAACAATTGAATAGTCCCGTATTCGGAACGAAAGAAGTGGGAAGGGAGGTCCCCAGGTAGACAGAATAAATCAAGAAGTAGGAGTAATTTGGATCCACCTCTTAAACTTTTAGCAGGTCAATTTTAGTTAATTTAGATCTAAACATGGCGACTAAAAGTGACTAAACTTTTAGCTCCTAGTCACCCCAACCCTCCTAAAAGTGACTAAACATATATAAAAAGACAAAAAAAGATAAAAAAGGCAAGAGAAATCTAAAAATCAGAGACATTAATTAGAGATTCAAATAAATATCTTCCTAAATATTAGCTGACTAAACTTGAGTTGGCTAATTTTAGCTGATACATGGACGGGGTCTGCACGTGATCAGAAAGTCATGTGGCCTAAGTCAACAACCTCCATTGCACTTTTTGGATGAGTGTTGGCTTATCATCTCCTCAAGTGGGAGAGTAGACGTCATAATTTTTCAGAGTTGGGGTACACGTTCATGTGGCTCCTATCAAATCAAATTATGATATTTTGAATCGACTTTTGTAGATTTTCTTATTACATTATTCATGGCGGTGTTCGCAAGACAACACACCGAAATCAACCAGTTTACCGCCGCAATAAGTATGTGCATGCATCCAATCAGGCAAGCAAATCTGTTGCAAGATGTAATGAGTTAATTACAACTAGCAAGATGGTCCGCGCTGATAGCGCGGCTAGCAGAATTTGTTGAAGAATCGGTGCTTAAATTTGCTATTTTTCTTATTTGTCTTGGCACGCGCACAGGAGCGCGAAGGCGGGAGCGAGGAGAAGGCAGCAGCGAGGCCGCAAGGGTGGAATCCACACGCGGCTCCGTGGCACGGCTGAGCTCGCCCTGAGCGCCATGGCTGCATGGTGGCGCGGCAAGCCTACACGGCACGCGGTTGGCAAGGCGGGGCTCCCCGGTGAGATGCAGCACCGCGAGTTGGCTCCCCGTCACCGGCTCCACGGCGGCAGCACGCGACAACTCAGGTGCGGGACGGCTGGACCTCGTGTGGCACAGCTGGGGGGAATCGTCATGGTTGATCTCCACGATGGCACTTGGCAGCTCTCCAGCGCACATGCCTCTAGCTGCAGAACTCGCTGGCGAGGCTCCATGACGCGGCCCCGCATGCGGCAGGCGAAGCTCAAGCACGATGAGTTGCTCGCTGCCATGGCACCACGGCGACACAGGAGCGAGCACACTGTGATGGATCAATTTGCGTCGGCAGCGCGTTGAATATGAGCGTCAGGCAATGATTTCTGTCGGTGGCGAGCAAGATCGACGCCGGGTGGAGCGGGGAGGGATGGAGATGGGGTAGGGGCGATGACGACGGCAGGCGAGAGAGAGAGAGTGGCATCGCGCGGGAGAGAGGATGGAGGCACGCGCGGATGATTGGTGGGCCCCGCGTCTAGCGACTCTGTAGCGAGACGGTAGATTTGTGGGTTTGGGGGCAAAATGTGGCGACCCCATAAAGATAAGGGCTTGGGTAGAGACCTTGGTAGAGTTTTTTTTTTCTTGGCTCAAGGCTCTACATCTCATCTAGGCGCGCTCTGCTGGAGATGATCTTAGATCCAAGCACTTAGCCGAACAACAACATACACTGTAGAGGCGAAGCTAGGTGAGCTGTTCCGAGTGCACTGCTAGCAGGTAAAACTCTTATAGGAGTCAGTGCACTCTGGTCTTCATAGTGCTCCACCTAGAAACTCTTATAGGAGTCAGTGGCACTCTGGTCTTCATAGTGCTAGCTTTGCCACTGGTTTGCTGCCAGACAGGATAACTACTATTGCTTGATCACACAGTTGTTTAACTACCATTGACTCGTGCATGTAGAAAATGTCTTTGTCCCTCAAACTGGCCCTTGCCTGGTAAGTGGTGACTAAAGCTACTATGGCATCACGCATAGGCCGGTGGGTCTCGATGGTGAGTCTTCAGTGCATGGTGAAGAAATAAGCTAGTTGAACGCAGCACGAAGGCTAACAGTGGTAGTTTCATGCTTCCTAGTGACGTCGTTTTACACTTGTTCCTTCGAGCTCTACCAGAGCTTCTGATTGCCGCGCTTAGCTTTAGGCATGAGGGAGGCTGGAGGTTTGCATCCTGGGATCAGATGACTGTTGCGTGCTTCTGTATTCTCCCGTTGTATGTCCTCGATTTTCAAATTTTATTCTGGGGCACGTTGTTCCTTTGTCACGGCATGGCTAAATCGTAGATTAGCAGCTCATGTAGAGATCATGTATAAATTATCTCTACCACATTTAATTTGAGTTGTAACCGGGTCTGAATTATTCTTTCCTACTAAATCCATGGACCTCAAAAATAACTTGAAGATCGTTCGTGTGCCCTCATTGTTTTTCCTAACGTGTTGATACTAAATGAGGTAACGTAGATGACCTGATGACACGGATTAACATGGCAACACTTTTCCAATCCGTATAAGAAAATCAAGCTTCCATTTTTCTTTTTTTTTTATTTCGAAAATTCCATTTTTCTTTTTATTTTATTTCATAAATTACGCAATTGTGGGTTGTATTTGACTTGTACTCTTTTATTAATCTGGGCCGTTAGATGTTTATAAAATCCAATGGCTCATAGCTTTTCTTTTTTCTGATTAACGTGGTAATTTCGTGGCCTTGAGAGCGAACGTGATGACTTCTTTTTCTCTTCAAATACTAAGATAATAGATTCCTATGGAATGCCTTCCTCCATAGCAATTTTAGAGGAATTCTAGCAAGAGGTCCAACCTCTTGGAAAGTTTCCCTTGAGTCTGTCTCTCTCTTCTAATTCCTGTGTTTTTCCTACGTTGCATCCTAACGCTCTATAGAAAGTTTTCCTGTGTTTTCAATTCTTGTAGGATTGCACTTGACCTCCAATCCTACGTTTTTCCTATAGGAATTGCTCCGTGTCAGTTGACTGAAATCCTGCTTTCCTCTCAGTCAGATTTTTGAGCCGTCAGATCAAGATCGCGTGGCTGTTGGAACTTGGGCGTCCTCCCTTGCGAGACTTCATTTCGTGTCTAGTTGGGCCCGGGGTTGAGTCAGCGGGCCTTTCTTTGCCGTGTTCTTTGCGGGTCAGGATTGAAAGCCGTTTGTTGTGTATGGTTCGTTCTCACTCGTCTCTCTCCACGAGTAATTCATTTCTGGTTCGTTCTCACTCTTCTTCCTCTACTCCGATCCCGCCGTCCTTTCCAGCGATGTCGCCTGACTCGCCTCGATCTTCGCCTCCCCTCGGCGCTCTCTTCCGTGCTGTCGCTTCTATCTCCACCTCGAGTCTAGGAAGGTCTGCTGCCTGGTCTCCCCCATCTTCACGCTCGCCTTTCCAATTTTCAAATTTTTTCTCAGGCTGCGTGTGAAAACTCCATCATGCAGATAAGGTGCGCCTCTATGATTGAATCAGCAGCTTGTGATTTTGCCGTACTATCTTGTGTTGAATTTCCTTCTTGTCTTATCCACCAATTTTACCAGCGATGCTTCTAATTTCTCCCAAATGTTAGGGTTCGACTTTGCTCTAGTTTTTGTTTCGATCCATTGGAATTAGGTGTTGTTTCTTCTAATTAATCTAGATGGAATTCCGTTGGTTTAGATGACTTAGGGAGTTCTGTGGTTGTTCTCCAAAATCTCAGCTGTTATCAAGTGCTTTCGTGTGATGTGTTAGATTGGTGAGTGAGATTAATGATCGATTTTGATGTCTTTTTGCGTGTATGTGTTTTTGCATGTGCAGGTTGCACGGGTCTGCGCCAGATGTTCGACGGAATGCCGCAATTGGGAAGTGGCTACTGTAGTCGTGGTCGAGGGACTAGAGACCATGGAAGTGGATCCCTGGTAGGCTGCTACCTCTATCGCGGTTTGGCACGCTGCCTATGAGAGCCAGCAGTTCCGCGCACGTCACATCACCAACTAGTGGGTGTGGTCGGTTGGCGTCTCCCTCTGTGGATGCTCATCCCGAACCAACCGCTTCCTTGGATTCGAAGGGTGACACAGGTAACTGAGCAGCAAGCATTGGGTACCATATCTGTCATCTTTTGGTCAGTTTGAGTGCTAGTCACATTAGTGCAGAACCTAGGGTGACCCATGTGACAAATATGCCGCGAATGTCCTTATTAGCGATAACCTCCTCAATGACTCCATTCTCTGTTGCAGTGAATATGAAATGCCATGACCCATGTGACAAATATGCCGCGAATAATAAATGAAGATTCAGGTGTATCTTTTTTTTGTAGCTCTAAATGTTTGTAATTGAATAATTTGTCCATATCATCTTGTGGATATTGTACCGGAAATATATTTCCTTTGGCCTGGTGGTTTTTTGTTAGTGTTTTCTTGTGTACCATCTGATTTTGGACATCAATAATAATTAATGTCAGCTCATATAAAAGTTACGACCTATGAACTACTAGTAATTTTAGTAAAAGCATACCTGAATTTTTTTGGACGATTATGTATTTGACATGATCTGACCCATATATTTGCTTTTGCCATTTCTTTCTATAATAGGATATAATGAGTGTTCTGAACTATTTATTTAAATACCTCAAAAGAATCATGTAGCTTAGAATAAACTATTGCATTGCTCTTTGATGACTATAGTATTTTTCATTTTCTGTTATAGCACAATACGATTGCACCAGTAAGATTCGGTAGAGTTTAAAAAAATCAGGTTTGAAATTTCTTCACATGTAATGTCGATCATTGTACCACTTGTTAAACTCATTCTCGAAATCTTTTGTTCGAACAATCTTATCTCTCTGGTATCTTCTATAAATCATGTAACTCCTGATTTAGGACAAATAAAATAGTTACAGTTACTACATAAACAAATTACATCTTGTACAGATGTAGTACTAATTTTATTTTGTAATACATATTGTTGTAGATAGTGAATAATCAGACATAGTATGTTTTGCAACCTTCTGAGTTGATTCTTTGTTGTCTCTTTCCAATCTTTGTTTTATTCATTTTCTTCTTGGAGAGGGCTGCTCCATCGCCTTTTATCTCTCCCTCTCTTTCTTCCCTCGTTCCGGTTATTCGCGATCTATTTTCTTTGGGCGGCTCAGTAGGCGTCCTCTTGCACTACATACCCGCCGGTAGGGTTGCTTCTGTCTACAGCTAAGCCCAAAACATCAAAGGAACTGTTGAGTTGCTCGGCCCAATGCCACTAAGCTGCAGGTAGGATTTTGCGTTATTTTTCTACCACTATAAAACATGAACGGTTTGCCACTACAGTTTTCTGGTAGCTTGCTGTTAGGTGTTACCCTTTGTTTTGCAAATTTGTGATTCATAGGTTAACTGATCTTGGCCACTGTTTTCCTTCCTCTTCTCTTGTTGTTGAATTAAATGTAACTGCGATGATTTGTCTTATAAAATGTTAACCTTCAGCGATTTTTGTTGCTTGAATCTTAGCTTTCATATGTGGAAATTGGCCATGCATTTGATTAAAAGTAATAATGTTGTGTATGTGCATGTGAACCGTAATGGTTGCATGTAATTCTTTTCGTAACAACTGCCTCCTCAAAGGCATCATCCATCTCTTGTTTCGACAACATAATTCGTCTTCCCTTAGGTTTTACAAACAGAGAATTGTTTATCTGTTTTTCCTTTTGTAATGTTGGTAACATGTCAGACTGCAATGTTGGTAATAGGTCTAAGAAAAAGTGAAATATCAATATATGCATGACTTTGGGCAGTACTGGGCTCTAGTAACCATCTCACCATGCACTTGTTCTGACATTTCTAGTTATTTTGTTACCCATACTGAATTGTGATATATTACCTTGTGGGCAGAAATAGATTCAAAAATAGGATGTGATGTGTGTGTAAGCGAGTAGCTGGGCTCGTTGTGAGCAATGGCTATTATCAGTCCTAGCCGGCATTTTGTTCTTTATCAGATCAAGATACAAATATTCACATGAGGGAGAGAGAGTGGGGGTAATCCTTTTATCTGCGTTATTCGTGGACATCGGTCCTATTCAGTGAGTCTTCAGTGCATGGTGAAGAAATAAGCTAGTTGAGCGCAGCCCGAAGGCTAACACTGGTTTTTTTTAGGTAATGGGAACAAAAGTACCTAGCCTTGACCTCAATAGAGGCTACAGCCAGTTATTACAACTTGCAGCACATCCGTCTGCGATCTCTTACCAAAAAAACCAAATTAAACAAATGACAAAGCACATCCATAGTTTGTCGACATTTATTAGGTGCCAATTCTATTTGTAAACCTCCAACCATAATGAACGAAGATCTGCATGACCAAAATCTCCAGCACTTGGCCAGCCTTCTTCATGGTTTTTTGGTCCTCATCACGCCTCTGTAGTAGCGCCCCGAACCGTAGCCAGTGTGTTCCTCGATGTAGTACCTGCATATAAGTTTGGGTTGGAGCTTTGTCAAAAACAACATCATTTCTACTCAGCCATATGGCCCAGCATAAAGCCGATGCTCCTACTAACAATTGCCTTTTTAATTTAACACCAAACCTAGTAAGCCAATTACTGAACAAGTGATTAAAGCTACGTGGTGGTTGCAAATCAAAGGCGAATTGTACAGCTCTCCACAGGAATTTTGCAAGATGGCAGTCAAAAAATAAATGCTGAATTGTTTCTTCCTTGGAACAGAAACAACACTTTTTGTTACCGTTCCAATTTCTACTACCACATGAATATCTTAATTTTCAGGGGCATCTTCAATTTCCATAGATTCATGTCATATTGTATATTACCATTGCTAATAAGTACCTTATACATCGAGCTTACATTAAAAACACCCGATTGAGTGAGGCTCCACCTAAACACATCTTTCTCATGATTTAAATGAACATGACAGATACGTGCAACCAGATTGTGCCATAGAGTAAGGTTTTGTCCTACTAAAGTTCTTCGAAAAGAAATATTTAAAGGAACTCTATCAAACAATGTTGCTACAATATCATGTTTTTTTCCTAGCAATGTTATACAGAGAGGGGTATTGTTCTCTCAAGGTGAAGTTGCCAATCCACTTATCTTCCCAAAACCTTATTTGGTTGCCATCATTTAAATGAAAACTTCCCAAGTTTAGGAAAGTGTTTTTTACTTTCATCAACCCAGACCAAAAATGTGAGTCCCCTGTCTTTTTCTCCACCTGAGCAATAGTATGGTTTTTCAAGTACTTGTTTCTTAGCAAAGTTTGCCATATGCCATCTTCATTAATAAGCTTAAACAACCACTTACTTAACAAGCATTGGTTTTGAATATCTAAGTTCTTTATTCCTAACCCTCCTATTTCTTTTGGTTGGCATAGGATGCTTCATTTGGCTAATCGATATTTTTTCTTGTGTTCATCCGATTGCCAAAAGAACCTAGAACGATAATAATCTAACTTTTCGAGAACTCCCTTCGGAACCTCAAAAAAAAAATAACATGAACATAGCCAAGCTTGTCAGAAATGAATTTATTAAAACCAGTTTGGCCCCTACTGACATATGTTTTCCTTTCCAACTACTCAATTTCTTTTCAAACTTTTCTTCTATGACCCGCCAATCAGCATTGCTAAGCTTCTTGTAGTGCATTGAGATGTCAAGATACCTAAAAGGGTATTTCCTAGATTGACACCCAAATAATTGAGAATATTGTTGTTCCATTTCATTTGCTTGGCCAAAACAGAAGATCTCACTTTTATGAAAATTAATTTTGAGACCAGATAATTGTTCGAAAGCACATAGAATCATTTTCATGTTAGTGGCTTTCTCAATATCATGATCCATGAAGAGGATGGTGTCATCTGCATATTGCAATATAGACAGTCCTCCATCAACTAAGTGAGGTACGACTCCTGTTATTTGACCATTTTCTTTTGCTCTATTTATTAATATAGCAAGCATGTCTACAACAATGTTAAACAGGATAGGCGATAGTGGGTCACCTTGTCTCAGTCCCTTCAACGTTTGAAAGTTTTCACTCAATTTGTCATTGATTTTGATATTTACATGACCACCTTGTATGAAAGCCTCAATCCATTGACACCACTTTTGTGAGAAACCCTTCATTCTCAAGGTTTGTTGGACGAAACTCCACTTAACTTTGTCATATGCTTTCTCAAAATCAATCTTAAAAATCACTCCACTTTGTTTCTTCTTATGGAGCTCATGTATTGTTTCGTGCAAGACCACTACTCCCTCCATGATATTCCTACCAGGAAGAAAAGCAGTTTGCGTAGGGCTTATAACTTTCTTAGCTACTAGTGAGATTCTATTTGTAGCAACCTTTGTGAAAATTTTGAAGCTAACATTAAGCAAACAGATTGGTCTGTATTGCTGTATCTTGATGGCTTCTTTGCATTTAGGTAAAAGAATTATAGTACCAAAATTGAGGCTATAGAGAGGTAGATCTCCTTTATGAAAATCAGAGAACAAGGCCATAAGGTCGCCCTTAATCATTTCCCAGAAAGCTTGATAAAACTCTGCTGGAAAACCGTCAGGACCTAGGGCTTCGTTATATTCCATCTGAAAGATCGCCTCTTTAACCTTTGCTTCGGTAAACTTGGTGGTTAGAATCTCATTTTCAACCTGTGTTACTTGGGGGATATCATCTATTTGAGCTTCCTCCAGATTGAAATCATTATTCTCTGGTGGCCCAAACAATCCTTTATAATATGTAGTAATATAACTCTTTAATTCGTCATCACCACTTATTATATGATCCCCATTTTGTAACTGAAAAATTCTCTTTTTTCTATGTTTTCCATTGGCAACCAGCTGAAAGTATTTAGTATTAGAATCACCCTCTAGTAATTCTTTTACTTTGGCTCGCTGATACCACTTTATCTCTTCTTCTCTTAGCATTTCTGCCAATCTAGTATTTAAACACCTCTTCAAATCTATTTCTTGTTGAGATAAAAGACTTATTTCAGCTTTCTTATCTAAGCTGTCTATTTTATGGAGAAGCGCTTTTTTCTCTTTCTTATAAGCACCACTTGTATTTTTTGCCCAGCCCCTGAGATATTGACGAAGCTTTCGTATTTTAGCTTGCCATTTCTCGATGGGAGTCGAGCCATTGTTCTCATTGACCCATATCTCCTTTACCATTTCCATGAAGCCATCGCGAAGAAGCCACCCAAGTTCAAATTTGAATTGAGATTGGCTATAGTCATCAGATGTGTCATTGATCTAATGTGTAAGTCATGATCTGAAATGATTTGTGGACAGAGGAGTTGTGCAGGTGCCCAACACTGGATGTGAGGATTTTTTATTATTGATCTTCTATCCAGGGCCAATGAATTTAGTAGTTTAAATTTATAACTTTGGTGAACCTAGATCACTAGTTTTGTTTATTTTTGTCTCATGAACTAGGCTTTGGGTTAGAGACCAAACTGAAAGCGGATCGAACTGCTATCGATAGTTTATCTGTTTAATCACCAAAACTTTTCTTGCTCTTGGAGTGGTAGTTTTCACTTCTGATTACTGAGAGTCCAACAATTGAGACATAGTCATTGTAGAAACTATATGCTTCTTCCTTTGTTTGAAAAGTCATGTCTATTCTTGGTGCATGCATGCTTTCACCTTCTTGACTGCACAAAAATGCTTTTGTAATGCTTTCAATTTAGCCACATGCTCCTTTTACAATATGCTCCAGATTGCTCATTTTGATAATTGATGCACATTTGAGTTGCTTTTCATTTGAGTTTGCTGCTAAACCATAATGATAAATTACTGTTATAGCCTGTTGGAATTGTGGTCCATCTGAATTTACCGCTCAAGAGTTGCCAGTTTACCACTTAAAATGAAACTTAACACTTGGTTCCTAGTTTTAATATCTGTGAACGCCTTCTTTAGTATTTGTACTAGTCAAATATTTTGCCTCTAATAGAACTGCATAAGTTACTGACTTTGAACTTTATTTTTGCTTCAGATAGTAGTAGTTTATTTGCTGCACATAGTAGTAGTTTAGTGCATACCATGCGACCATAGTTCATCCAGAATGTGGATTCATATCAAGTTGTTGGAACCTAGCATGTGCTTTGTAGCAAATATTACTGAAATTTATATCAAGTTGTTGGGAGTAAAGTTACACGTATTGACTATTGTAACATGGTACTGCTACTTCAGGTCACATGATATTCTTTTCTGGAATGGAGAATTCAGGTTTCAGAGTTCAGCAAACCAGGCCTCTATGAACATACAAGAGCGGGGTTGGAAAATGACCATTTGAGCAACGTCAGTCTAGTCTGATGCATGAGGAAATTTCAGGCAAGTCACAGAAATAACTTCTCTAAGCCGAAGATTAGTCACCGAGTATTTCCACCCAGCTCCGTCGGACCTGAATGTGCTAAAAAGACCTGAAATGGAAAGAGTTGTTTTGCATGAAGCTGTAGCATTTTTTTTGTAGTGGCTGTCTGTATTTGTGCCATCACGTCAAACATGTAGGATGCACAACATTGTAGCTTTCTTTCTTTGATTGGTTGTTAAAAAAGAACAAAAATAAGTTGAAATATGCTAAACAATATGACTAACTGAGGCCTCAATTGCTATAGGAAATTTGAACACTCTGACGCTTGCAACCAGCAATGTAGAAATTACAATTTCTTTGTATTATATTTTTAACATGTGCACACGTTGTAATTCTTTCTATATCAGACCTTAATTTTGCTTCTTGATGAATTAGAATGCACCAGTGTTCTCTGCAGAAATTACTTTCCTGTATGGCACCATATACTTAGTGAATGCCTCTATAATTTGTAATAATTACAACAAGAATACTTTGCACCTTCAAATGATGTTGACTTTCCCTCCCATGTACTTTAGAGTACGCTGTATCATGAAATGAACATTTTGTTGCATTCAAATTTCCTGATGTTAGAATACAAATTATGTTAGCATACCATATGGAAAGAATATCATAGCATGTCCTGCTTTAACCTCACATCACAAAATAGCTTGCGGTAATATTTGTCTTTTTTTTTTGAATCGATTGAGACTGCTATCTTATCTGTCAAAGAATTTGTATTCACATTTTCCGGCACAAAGAATATACAAAATATTTTACTTCAGTCTTAGGGGCACTGCATACAAACCCTGCACAAACAGGCTCCACATATGTCCGTAACAAACAGGCTGCAAGTTAGCGGGTTCATTTAGTGCATCCGTTAACAAACAGGATCCGTTTACAGAGAAGCCCACGTTAGCCCAGTCAATCCTGCACGCAACTCACGTTTTTGCTTCTTGTTTTGCAGACGCTTAGATCCTAATCCAACAGTACAAAAAATGTGACCGAGACAAACACCAAATCTCAGTCACCTAGCCTGGAGGTAGACCCTCTTTTCCTATTACTAGTAAAAATGCACGTGCGCCACGCACGTGTCCACCCAAATGGCATCACTTGGCAGGACTTTATCATACAAAGAAAAAAATATGATGTACCGTGTATGTATCATAACGACATTCAGCCTGTTCGGCAGACTGCGGCTGTAGAAAAATAACTACGAACACTGTAGCGACAGCAGAAAGATTGTAGCGGCTGCAGAAGAAATAACTAAAACACTGTAGCTGCTGCAAAATAGTCGTCGCAAAGCAGCCAAGCGAACAGGCTGATTAACACGACAAGCTCAAGAATCTGATAAAATAATAACATTGTTCGAATTTAAGGACACTAATTGACTTTGAGACATAAAAGACATGACATGGTACCAACGCATGTGTCTAAAAGGCTAAAAATGTTATTTACAATTTAGCTGACATCATGGTATAATTAGATAATAAAAACCTTAATTCAGCCAACAAAAGTTATGTCACCGATAGATTTGTTAAATCAATAAAACACAAAGAAAACTTTCAATTACTCTTTGATTATTTATCTTTTGATAATATGGAAGGCAAAAGGACTCAAGGACACAATATTTCATTTATAATGATAGTACCGCACCTATAAAAATTCTTCCTTGTGACATTTCTGATTTATGAGATCACGGACAACATAAACTAAACAATAAATGTGGCATTCAAATATCAACAAAATGAATGATTGGATGCTTGAAGCATCATCTCACAAAGCTTAGTTCTGTTACATACCACATATTTTTACATTATGTGTATTAAATTAAAAAAGAGTAACTAATGTTCTACTTAATACACCAGTAGGAATGTGACACAAGGTGAATAGAAAATCAATCGATCTCTATGAAATTTGCTACATGTAGAAGTTTAAACAATGAACTGTGGAATAACACCGGAGTTCAGTTCTTGATAGGTTGAAACAAAACACTGCAGGCAAACATGCTTACTGATGTATGGTACCACAGATCGCTCTCGGCTATGTAAGTAAATAGATTTTTGTATCTATTTGCTTTGAGGAAGTGATTTAGAGAGATCCCAAGTGACACTGATAAACCATTCAGATTCAGCCTGCACAAATATTGATATGATATGTTAGCAGTCACCCCTTGGATTTATACATATGGAAAAGGAAATCAGCTCTGACACTTTCTTCAATCTTTTCATCACTATTCTATTTTTCTAATAGAAGAACTAAATGTCAGCGTACTGATAAACAACAATTTGCAAGCATAATGATTTTGAACAAATCTAAAGTCGGTCAAAGGTGAATCAAGTAAAACTGTAAAGATGGTTGTTCTACAAATTACTCCTAAATTGATTTTTGTCGTGTGGATCAAAATGATAGGCTGCAATGCTGGATATGGAATTAGCAAAAGAATTCCTAAGCATTG
Organism: Eragrostis tef; assembly: GCA_000970635.1. Lineage (NCBI taxonomy): Eukaryota > Viridiplantae > Streptophyta > Magnoliopsida > Poales > Poaceae > Eragrostis > Eragrostis tef. The sequence continues at coordinate 57,286 of LAPY01001447.1, forward strand.
TTCGAAAACCTCCTGTGCATACTGACTACAACCTCTTCTTTTCTTTTTTAATACACAAAGCAGCTATGTGGAGGCATCCTTTGCGAGGGCGCCAACAAATCAGTTTCATTGATCTTACCAACAGGCAAGTGTTTTGCCTCTTCATGTTTAGATGTGGAGGCAACCTCTGCAATGACAGAGCAGCACACACAAAGATAAATTTGGTTCTCCGCCGACAGTAATTCTAATGATAACTCATCAGTACTCTTTCACGAGTAAGAGCCAGCTAGCTCGAATTCAGATTGGTGTGGCCTCTAACCATTTTGATCTCCCGTTTCTAACAGTCACCCTCTCCTCAGATGGTATCGAATCTCTCCTGCTCCCTGCAGAAACCAGGAAATAAATCCAAAAACCATCAGAAAAACACGAAGCGTCGATTCGAGACAACAAACTTAAAATTTGTGGCCTTAGTTCTTAGGGCAAAAAATCATAACAGGAAAATCTCATCACAAGTAGTTCCATGTCAGGCAACAAGCAATGTATTTTTCCAAAGACCAATGAAACAAAGAGTAGTTACGGAATGGTTATATGCAATAGTGAGGTGCCAAGCTATAACCTGAAAGGAAAATAAGCAGAGCACATGAAGCTTAGTGGTGGCACATAAATTTACATTTTCATGCATATTAAAAGAGTGCATAAAGACTAACACTACTTATTTTACAGCAATAAGAACGTGTCATCCAAAATAACAAAAAAAATGGTTTAAATGCAAATTATCATGAGTAAAGTGGCTTCTCAGAACTCGGCCATGGTGAAATCTTTGAATCAGTGGACATAAAAAAGGATACTGGAAGGATCCAACAAAAGCATTGACCGATAACAAAGAGGGAAAACCAGAGTTGCCCAAAGGAATTCACATACTCTGCTTCAATTCCATTATAATAGCTCAAACATTCAAATACCCATAATTGCTTCTCTGTTATAAAAGTTCTGGCCTAATTGCTTCTTCACAACATCTCTGTAGACATCAAACATCGCAATCCTAAGCCAAGGCTTCCCTGCTATTTCAGTGTTTGAGAGCTATATATAGTGAAGAGGCACAATACAACTTGAGGTGTCTGTTAAACAAAAATCCTATAATTAGATAATAAAAACCTTAATTCAGCCAACAAAAGTTATGTCACCGATAGATTTGTTAAATCAATAAAACACAAAGAAAACTTTCAATTACTCTTTGATTATTTATCTTTTGATAATATGGAAGGCAAAAGGACTCAAGGACACAATATTTCATTTATAATGATAGTACCGCACCTATAAAAATTCTTCCTTGTGACATTTCTGATTTATGAGATCACGGACAACATAAACTAAACAATAAATGTGGCATTCAAATATCAACAAAATGAATGATTGGATGCTTGAAGCATCATCTCACAAAGCTTAGTTCTGTTACATACCACATATTTTTACATTATGTGTATTAAATTAAAAAAGAGTAACTAATGTTCTACTTAATACACCAATAGGAATGTGACACAAGGTGAATAGAAAATCAATCGATCTCTATGAAATTTGCTACATGTAGAAGTTTAAACAATGAACTGTGGAATAACACCGGAGTTCAGTTCTTGATAGGTTGAAACAAAACACTGCAGGCAAACATGCTTACTGATGTATGGTACCACAGATCGCTCTCGGTTATGTAAGTAAATAGATTTTTGTATCTATTTGCTTTGAGAAAGTGATTTAGAGAGATCCCAAGTGACACTGATAAACCATTCAGATTCAGCCTGCACAAATATTGATATGATATGTTAGCAGTCACCCCTTGGATTTATACATATGGAAAAGGAAATCAGCTCTGACACTTTCTTCAATCTTTTCATCACTATTCTATTTTTCTAATAGAAGAACTAAATGTCAGCGTACTGATAAACAACAATTTGCAAGCATAATGATTTTGAACAAATCTAAAGTCGGTCAAAGGTGAATCAAGTAAAACTGTAAAGATGGTTGTTCTACAAATTACTCCTAAATTGATTTTTGTCGTGTGGATCAAAATGATAGGCTGCAATGCTGGATATGGAATTAGCAGAAGAATTCCTAAGCATTGTTCGAAAACCTCCTGTGCATACTGACTACAGCCTCTTCTTTTCTTTTTTAATACACAAAGCAGTTATGTGGAGGCATCCCTTTGCGAGGGCGCCAACAAATCAGTTTCATTGATCTTACCAACAGGCAAGTGTTTTGCCTCTTCATGTTTAGATGTGGAGGCAACCTCTGCAATGACAGAGCAGCACACACAAAGATAAATTTGGTTCTCCGCCGACAGTAATTCTAATGATAACTCATCAGTACTCTTTCACGAGTAAGAGCCAGCTAGCTCGAATTCAGATTGGTGTGTCCTGTAACCATTTTGATCTCCCCATTCTAACAGTCACCCTCTCCTTAGATGATATCGAATCTCTCCTGCTCCCTGCAGAAACCAGGAAATAAATCCAAAAACCATCAGAAAAACACGAAGCGTCAATTCGAGACAACAAACCTAAAATTTGTGGCCTTAGTTCTTAGGGCACAAAATCATAACAGGAAAATCTCATCACAAGTAGTTTCATGTCAGGCAACAAGCAATCCAAAGACCAATGAAACAAAGAGTAGTTACTGAATGGTTATATGCAATAGTGAGGTGCCAAGCTATAACCTGAAAGGAAAATAAGCAGAGCACATGAAGCTTAGTGGTGGCACATAAATTTACATTTTCATGCATATTAAAAGAGTGCATAAAGACTAACACTACTTATTACAGCAATAAGAATGTGTCATCCAAAATAACAAAAAAAAAATAGTTTAAATGCAAATTATCATGAGTAAAGTGGCTTCTCAGAACTCGGCCATGGTGAAATCTTTGAATCAGTGGACATAAAAAAGGATACTGGAATGATCCAACAAAAGCATTGACCGATAACAAAGAGGGAAAACCAGAGTTGCCCAAAGGAATTCACATACTCTGCTTCAATTCCATTATAATAGCTCAAACATTCAAATACCCATAATTGCTTCTCTGTTATAAAAGTTCTGGCCTAATTGCTTCTTCACAACATCTCTGTAGACATCAAACATCGCAATCCTAAGCCAAGGCTTCCCTGCTATTTGAGAGGCCTTATCAGAATTCAGTGTTTGAGAGCTATATATAGTGAAGAGGCACAATACAACTTGAGGAGGTGTCTGTTAAACAAAAATCACTGGAGGGAAAATCATATTTACAATAGCACGGCGAAACTGCAGTTCATACAATCAGAGAAAAATGAGAAAGAGATTTCGCAAGAATAAAAGACTATCGCAATGCAGTACAGATGCAGTCCAAATGTAAATGACTATTTCAATTCTCAAGAATAAAAGATGCTTCTTCTGTAGAATTCACAACACAAATGGGAAAAATGCAATTGGAGCTGCGAAAAACTGAAGTAAACAGTGTGTCAGGTAGCAGGGCATTACCTCAAACACCTGCTGTGCGTCCAGAACAAAAGCTCCACTTCAAGGAGCAACCATCGCCCCTTCCTGCTGCGGTAACAAAAGCTCCACTTCAGTGAGAGAGGGAGACACAAATCGATGATGCAGCACATGAGGAAGAAGTTTGGTTTCTCCGTTTCTCACAAAGATGGAACGCACGCACTTGACGGGGACAATGTGGATTCGCTTACCGGGACTGGAGGATCTTCCAGTTGCTGATGGGCGGCGCAACAAGCGAGACGGCCTCGGGTGCGGCCGTCCAGTTGGTGGTGGACGACGAGCCGCTGGGCGGCCCGATGTGGAGACCGAGGACGGGGCGCTGCAGATTGATGACGAGCTTGATGGGGAGGGCGACGCCACGGAGCCATCGTCGCTCCTGCTTCCCCTGTCACGCGCAACCCGGCTCGCGCTCCTCAGCCTAGTGAGCAGGAGCACGACGCGCACCCCCATGGCCCCTGGCCTCCGCCGCATTGGTGGCGGATCTGAGGACCGGGAGGGGCAATGGAGATCCGAGGAACGAAGAAGGTCTCCATCCCGATCTCGATCTGGCCGGCGAAGGAGGCGGCGGCCGCTGCTCTGTCCTGCTCTGGCATGTTAGGGGCTTCGATCCCGATCTCGCCTGCGGGAATCAAAGCGACGAAGGAAGGAGATAAATCCGGGATGGCATTGGCAAGTGAAAAAAATCATTACGATGTCATCGATTTTGGCCTGCGCACGACGCAGCGTCACGCGATTAGCGTGGGACCGCTGGCGGGTTTTGAAAATGTAAGGATCCTACGTTAGTTAATTAGTCATCCATTTAGATAAACGGTTGATATTTAGGTAGGTATGATCTGGCAAGTCAAAATTATTTTTCTCAAAACTGGTTCTTTAAGAGTTTAGACTATGTTTTCACAATCCTGCGTTCCAAAGAGGGCCTAAACCGTCCTTATCATTGTATGCTGCCGAACGGCAGGCGATGTCG
>LAPY01001447.1:105965-121231 GCA_000970635.1 Eragrostis tef
CATGCAGAAGCTCGACTGTTGGCGCCGCGCGAGCTAGCGGAGACAAACAGAAGCTGTGCGGACGTGAGCGGCAGGCGTGCGTTTGTTTTGCGTTGGGAGCGGACGAGTTTGAAGTCCATTCGCGGAAGCCAAAGCGCAGCATTTTAATTCCGTTTCCTCGGGACTGTGCGACGACAGGGGCAGAACAGGAAAGAAGTGAAGCAAAAGGCTGGAACGAACAAAATTGTGAAACCTCTTCATTCTACATAAAGGAACAGAAATATGAGTATGGAGGGTGCACACTGTAGTGTAGGCGGACTGTGAAAGCACTGTGCGCCGCAAATAAACCTCCACATAAAGCCACCGGGAGCGATAACTGCAGTCAGTCGGATATGCGTAGTGCATTGCAATATCAGTCTTGGCTCATAAGCAATTACTAACTGCTTCATTTCTTGGATCAAATGCAATGTTAATGTCGCACTTAGCACCCAAAGATTTTGTCCCTCGATGGCAGCATAAGCTAATAAGAGTCCGAAATCAAGGTGATTAGCTGGCTTCCTAAAAGCAGCGTCCTGGATTCGTCGGTTGTCGATCTCCACTGTACTTGCTAGTTATACCTTTGCAGGAAGCAAGATAAATGTTACATATTTCTCCATAACAAGACAAAGGAGAAAGAGAACCGGCAAAATGTGACTTTGCAAGGGATGGAATATTTAACTTGATTCGATTTGTTAATCTTTGTCTGCGTTGATTTATTCAAAATTCGATCTCCTGCTTTTTTTAGGTAATCTAGCGCCTCTTTTGACTATGTACTAAGCCTATAATTTCTCACAAAAAATGTACTAAGCATATATTTAATTATTCGGTGCTGAATCAGAGATTATATATGTGTGCATCCATGTAAGCATCCAGTCAAGACACGACGGGGCGTCCATGTGGCACCAACAACCGGTGTCTAAAAAAAATACTAGAGGAACGCCTCCTATACATGCATGCAGTATGTGTGTATATATCAATGTTGTAAACTAACAAGCTGCTATTAACGGAAAATTAGTGGTATCTCCGCACGTGACTCGTAGCGCTATAGGCGCTGCTAACGTGCTGGGAGACATTGGCATGCATATAATATGATTACCCAAATACACTAGAGTTATCATGTATACATAGCCAAATACACTTGAAGGTGTTGGCCAATTGCAATAAACTGCTTACGGACGTTGTTAATCTTGTAGTGTACTGCGATGAGATACTATTTAACAAATAAATATGATTGATCCATTAATTCGTCAGCTTACTACTCTTTCCGTTTTTATTTATATGACGCAGTTGATTTTTTTTGTTACTTTGACCACTTGTCTTATTTATAAACATTTATGCAAACAACTACATATATAGGTTAACATTTTGATGATAGATTTAATTATATCAATTTCACGTTATGTAACTAATTATATAATTATATATTGTTGGTTAAAGTATAACAAAAAAGTTAACTGCATCACATCGATAAAAACAGAGGGAGTATGACGGAAGTTATCAATCAATGCACCAACTTGTACCTGCACAACATATGTATCAATTAATTAATGTAGCCAGCAAACTCAATCTAGCAAATCACGTTTACCATCTAGCAATATGTAGTATAAAACAATCGTGGTTGCAACCTGATCCATTTGCAACTGCTGGATCAAACAATAGGCCAATTTATATATATGCACGTGCATAAGTCGTCCTGCCTGTTAGCCGTCGGCGCTGATAACATGACGAGTCACGTGCTGAGATGCCACTTGCTTCCGATTAGAGCTGCATGTTAGTATGACGTGCTGAACAATGTTAATCTGCAAATTATGGCCAATGGTCATAGTCCACAGCTTTGCGCGCGGTTAAAGTTGCATTGTAGTATGGCGTGCTAAACAATGCTATATCTGCAAATTATGCCCAATGGTCATAATTTATACAGTTCCATCGAAGATTCAAAATCTCATATATATTTTTCCCCGGAAATGATAATTTTGCAAATGACTACAATATAGATACTGCAGGAAACAAGGAAAGCAAAACCCTGAGAGCGGAAACTTTTCCCAGGAGCCAATAAATCAGGTTGAGACATCAATGAACCGTGACTTCAAATGTTTGACAGGCTACAAGCAATTGTAATTACTAACCAGAATTATAGCACGGCAAACCGTGGCTTATTGCTGGCCAATATGATTGCAGCACTTGTTGAAACAATTCAACTCATAGGCATGTGGCCTAGTGGTTACAAAAGGCTCAGTAGCTATAGGTCAAAGTCGACAAAGTTTGACTTTGACAAAAACCCTCAACACCTTATATTTTGGACGGCAAAGTATCTCTCTCGGTTACCTAGTGTCGAGTATCCAAAATCAGGTATCCGCAATTACCGCATAAGCATCGTGGTTACACATAAACATGAGAGACCAGGCCCAAGATAACTGTCGCCTTCGAAGGGACGACATCCAAGCCCAGCCCATGATGCACGACCGTTGCAGGCCGAGTGGCCCCTGTGGCCGCGCCTCAGCCCACGACTCAGAATGCCTCGTGAGCAACAAACATCTATCGATTTACTGTCCACCTGACCCCCGGAGGGTCGGGAAAAAACTCCGCCTCGGACGACCCCGAGCGTCTGACTCCAAACACAGCGAGGGGGTCGGACGGCCAGAGTCGGGGCTTGGCCGGTAGAATGCATTAAATGGGGATGCAAGTGGACGTCCTTCGACACCCTCGAGCGATGTGAGCCGCTGTCCCGCACGTCGCACAGGGACATTTGACAACGGTCAAGCCATTTCCCTCATGTGGCAACAGTGAGGAATGTAACTCAACAGGACTGTAACAGTACGTGAACAGGGCCCGGACATCCCGTCGTGGCGCACTGCAGCAGCCGTCACTGCTCTCGCCAATAATTATATATTGTTGGTTAAAGTATAACAAAAAAGTTAACTGCATCACATCGATAAAAACAGAGGGAGTATGACGGAAGTTATCAATCAATGCACCAACTTGTACCTGCACAACATATGTATCAATTAATTAATGTAGCCAGCAAACTCAATCTAGCAAATCACGTTTACCATCTAGCAATATGTAGTATAAAACAATCGTGGTTGCAACCTGATCCATTTGCAACTGCTGGATCAAACAATAGGCCAATTTATATATATGCACGTGCATAAGTCGTCCTGCCTGTTAGCCGTCGGCGCTGATAACATGACGAGTCACGTGCTGAGATGCCACTTGCTTCCGATTAGAGCTGCATGTTAGTATGACGTGCTGAACAATGTTAATCTGCAAATTATGGCCAATGGTCATAGTCCACAGCTTTGCGCGCGGTTAAAGTTGCATTGTAGTATGGCGTGCTAAACAATGCTATATCTGCAAATTATGCCCAATGGTCATAATTTATACAGTTCCATCGAAGATTCAAAATCTCATATATATTTTTCCCCGGAAATGATAATTTTGCAAATGACTACAATATAGATACTGCAGGAAACAAGGAAAGCAAAACCCTGAGAGCGGAAACTTTTCCCAGGAGCCAATAAATCAGGTTGAGACATCAATGAACCGTGACTTCAAATGTTTGACAGGCTACAAGCAATTGTAATTACTAACCAGAATTATAGCACGGCAAACCGTGGCTTATTGCTGGCCAATATGATTGCAGCACTTGTTGAAACAATTCAACTCATAGGCATGTGGCCTAGTGGTTACAAAAGGCTCAGTAGCTATAGGTCAAAGTCGACAAAGTTTGACTTTGACAAAAACCCTCAACACCTTATATTTTGGACGGCAAAGTATCTCTCTCGGTTACCTAGTGTCGAGTATCCAAAATCAGGTATCCGCAATTACCGCATAAGCATCGTGGTTACACATAAACATGAGAGACCAGGCCCAAGATAACTGTCGCCTTCGAAGGGACGACATCCAAGCCCAGCCCATGATGCACGACCGTTGCAGGCCGAGTGGCCCCTGTGGCCGCGCCTCAGCCCACGACTCAGAATGCCTCGTGAGCAACAAACATCTATCGATTTACTGTCCACCTGACCCCCGGAGGGTCGGGAAAAAACTCCGCCTCGGACGACCCCGAGCGTCTGACTCCAAACACAGCGAGGGGGTCGGACGGCCAGAGTCGGGGCTTGGCCGGTAGAATGCATTAAATGGGGATGCAAGTGGACGTCCTTCGACACCCTCGAGCGATGTGAGCCGCTGTCCCGCACGTCGCACAGGGACATTTGACAACGGTCAAGCCATTTCCCTCATGTGGCAACAGTGAGGAATGTAACTCAACAGGACTGTAACAGTACGTGAACAGGGCCCGGACATCCCGTCGTGGCGCACTGCAGCAGCCGTCACTGCTCTCGCCCAGAGGAGAAGGCGTCGAGGAAGGGAGTGCCCATCCCCTGCCGAGCTGCCTGTCTGCATTGAGCCATCCACATGTTACTTTTTCTCTGATTTCTTCTTCTCTTTTCCTCTAAAAATGTAAGCGGTCAATCTCTCCTTGACAAGATAAAAGGGAAGATTGACCCACGAACACAAGGAGACTCTCTCATTTTCGCACACAGAGCGCGCACACCCTCCTCGGTCTTGCTACGCACGCAAGGACGAGCCCCCATGAATACTCTGAGACCTGGGAGCTCCTCCCTCTCTCACCAGGCTTGTAACCCCTACTACGAGCAACACGAACTGAACCAACTCACTGGACGTTATCGCCCGAACTAGTCTAATCCCTTGTGTCAATCCACATTCTCCCCAAGCAACCAAGCGCGTAGTCTAAATTTACTCGTCGGCCAGATTTCCCAACGCCGACACCTAGCTCTCCTTTTCCTCGGTACATGTACCATGTAAATCTTCAGCCCAAGGCATGAGTCTGCTGCTGTACAAGCTCACACCATAGCTCACGGCGCTACCGTGCGAATTCGTCATCACGCCAAACCGTACAGCCCACCTCTTTATCACGCTAACTCACTCGGCATGACTCAGGCGGCCAAGTCCGCTATATTCCTATGTTGCAGTCCACGCTGATGTGGCATCTCTAGTCATGCCTGTCAGTTTGGCGTGATTGTAATTTTGATCACGCCAATCGGTTTGGCGTGGCCAAATAGTCTAGATCTTGAAAATATACAGCCTGTTCGGCTGGCTGCTTTGCAGCGGCTGTTTTGCAGCAGTTACAGTGTTTCAGTTATTTCTTCTGCAGCCGCTATAGCGTTTCTGCAGCAGCTACAGTGTTCGCAGTTATTTTTCTGCAGCCGCAGCCTGCCGAACAGCCTCATAGTTTCGTGCTGTTTACTATTAAAATATTAAATGAAGGCATTTAAATAATAAAAAGTTCCTAATCAGACAATGTATAACGTATGAAGCCTTTACAAAGACGGCCCCCCCTACAATGCAACGGTGGCGACACACCCGCGCAACGCTGCAAGCCCATCTGAACTCCAAATTCTGAATTTCTCAAAAGAAAAAACTTCAAATTCTGAACAGAGGCGAGTTTGCTTGAACAACATCATCTTGACTTACTCATTCAGGGATATGTCAAACGGGCGTAAAGATTCATTAGCATCTGGACAGTGAACGGGTTAAGGACACAAGTCAATCGTCGATGGCCTTGTGGCCTTTGTGCAGCAGGACGGACGCGCCGCGCTGCTTCTGCCTGACCGCCGGCCGGCTGTCGCGCCATTGGCCGTAGAGTTATTTCAGCAGCAGCCAGCACCAATGACCACCGCTGAACCTGGACGTGATGTGCGGCACGCGAGCTCCTTTGTGGTTGAGCACCGAAGGTTGCAAGTCTAGCTCCAGCCTCGACTTCTTCCATGAATCCCGTCTCGAGACTTTCGTCGAAAGTAACTTAGACGGTGCCTAGCTACATGATTAAGAGAGAGATGGTTTTACTTTGCGGCATTTGTTGACCTTAAATGGTACAAGTTGATGCACAGATCGATTATCTGTATTTCAAGAATATAATATCCCATCTGTGACTCAACGGTTAGTAAGCGGCCTCAATGTGAGACTTCACACTTTTGTCATGGTTTGGCATTTACCTATAAGAAGTATTCAAATTAATTGCACTGTTAATATTGTATTATAGCCCGCCTGTATAATTTTTAAAAAACCAGAGAAGTAAAATAGAACAATAATAACAGCTGTCCATTCACAATTAACCATCATGAAAAAAGTTACTCTCTCCATCCAAATTTTTTTTGACACCCAAGGTTTCTCCTAAGTCAAGCAATTTTATGTTTGACCAAGCATCTACAAAAAAAATAACAATATTTGTGGGACCAAACAACTATCAACTTATACTTATTTGATGTCATAATAATGATTCTAATCATAATAATTGAGAAATTTCCTTATTTATCATCCAAAATTACACTTAATCCTTATTACCATCGAAATTTTAAGTTTGTCTTATCTGCCATCCAATCTGAAAATAATTCCCTTTGTACCATCCTTCTAGCATTGCTGGCCAATGTTTTCTGATAATGGCGAAAATGCGCCCTTCCCCTTCACGTTGTGCTCGGTTGGCAGTCCCGGCGTGCCGCCCTGACCCGAGCGCACCCAGCCCGCGCGACGCAGGAGGCGGACCAATTGACAGGGCAAGGCTCGCGCGATGTGCGAACCGGCCGCGCCTGTACTGTGACGCGCGAGCCAGCGTGGGCTTCATGGCAGGTCAGCAGGGCCTCCGAACAAATCGAATCAAAGCGGGTCGACCCTCCCGGCTCGTGGCATCAAGCCATGCGTGGGCGGGCCAGCAGATCGCCAGCACTAGTGGAGAGGGAGGGAGAAAGGTTGTGCGTGCGAGCAGCCTGCAGGGGTCGGAAGGGTGGAGTTGGAATGGCGGGGCTGCGGCCGTGGCCTCGCGTGGCAGCACGCGATTTTTGGGGTGTGGCATCCCTGTGAGCATGTCGGCCGCGCTGCGCTAACTGTCGTGGGCGGGAGTACAGGTAGCACAGCGCGGCAACACAGCGCAGCAGGGGAGGGCCGCGCGATCGCGGCGCTGGTGCGAACGAAGGCGGCGTTCGTTGTCGCGATGCTCTGTACATTGGCTCTCTCCTACCCGACGTTGTGCCGCGGATCATCGTGCGCCAGGCTGGTCCGTGTAGCTGCAGCCCGCAGCTGTACGCGCTGATGAAATTTGTGTATACAACGAACTCACAAAATTTTGTTAGTCCAAGGGCAACTGAGTCTTTTCCAGGCCTCAAATGAATAACGAAGGTACAAAGGGAATCATTTTCAGATTGAATGGCAAGTAAGGGAAACTTGAAATTTCGATTATGAATGAGTAATAAGGGTAATTTTGGATGGTAAATAAGGAAATTTCTCTAATAAACTTGCTCAAACTTAAGATAATTTGAATTAGGACAAACCTAGAAATTTTTTTTGGGGGCAGAGGTCATAGCAATTTTTAGGAGCCAAAGTCATACATGACGTACTGTAAACACTACAATTTATTGGGAGTGGCGTACATTTTTAGTTTAGTTCTGTTGTTGTTTTTTATGTAACGGTCAACAGTTTTCGAGTACAATTGAGTGTCTGTCGACCCTACATTCTTTTTGTAATTTAGCAACAACTTAATTTCCCACAATTGGCCACTTGGAAATACATGGTTATGGGAAGTTGTTGTAGTGTATTGCGATGGGATATGAGAGATCTGCGCATCTATGTTTGAAATTATTGATTGATGCGTCAACTTGTACCTGCACAACACTTGTTTAAATTCATGTGGCCAACTAAGTCAATCCAGCAAAACGAGTTTACTATCTAGCAATATGTATATAACAATGGTGGTTGCAACCTGATCCACGTGCAACTGCTGGCGCAAATAAAAGGCTACATATGCATTCATATGTCTTCCAGCCTGTTAGCCAGTCACGTCTGAGATGCCACTCCAAAAAACAAAAAGGTCGCCATTTTTATAAGTGATTTCATGTTTAACTTGATCCTAATTCTGGCACTAAATCAAAGGGTAGGCCCAGAAAATAAATTTGCCCTGAGGGCAGTGGCAGACGACGCCGATGGCGTAGTGTATAGGTGAGCATCTCTCCCTTTTGCCCCATAATAGTCCTCAGGAAAATGGAAATGCATGTTGATACTTATAACTATTGGTGATCCGATGTATTTAGAAGAAAGCAATTTTCCATATTGTTCCATATTATTATCTGTTTTACCATGCATAGGCTTATTTACATGCTTTATTAATTTTCTGGGTAGTACCGTGGGATCTTAAGATGATAGATAATGCTTGATGAACCTTTTGCCATTCTGTAACCTATCTCGACGCTAAACAAGCATATAGACATGATTAATTAGTTGAGAAATTAAGGAAAACACGTTCATACTTTTGTTATCTGATAAACTTATTGTTTACTTGAATTTATTTCAATATAGTTTGATGTGATCCTTGAGTTGCGTGCATTTTCCTTTCTTGCTTCTTAAGATTGGTCACACGCTTGAATTTTGAAGTAGATAAAGTTATGCGCTCAAAAATGAATTGGAGAAGTGGAGCCTGCAGATCTGCCGTGATAATGCAGGCTTAAGTAATTGAAAGTGGAACGTCTTAAGGGTCAATGAGATATAAAAAAATTATGTTATAGATTTCAATGTTTGCCGATCCAAAATAGATCTGCTCCTATATAATAGTAACATTTTCTGCCCCTATATAATAATTATGTGATGCAGCTTATTGCCTGTTAGACTATTGCAGTCATGGTTCATTGATGGCGATCTGAGTTATTGGCTCCCAAACCATATAAATTATGACCATTCGGCATAAAATTGCAGATACAACATTGTCGAGTACGCCAAACTAACATGCAGCTATAACCGGAAAGCAGTGGCTTCTCACCACCTGACTCATAGAGTTGTCAACGCCAGCTAACGGACGGTAGGTCATATGCATCCATATGTAAAATTTGGTTTCTTGTTTGCACCAGCTGGTTGCACATGGAACAGCTTGCAACCACAATAGTTGAATACATATTGCTAGATAGTAAACGTGTTTTGCTGGATTCACTTTGTTGGTCACATATATGGTAAAGGTAGAAGTGTGCAGGTACAAGTAAATACATTAATTGATAACTTGCAACTTAGTAAATTGATGCACAGACGATCGATCATATTTATTTGTTGAATCGTATCCCATCGCAATACACTACAAGATTAACAACTTCCCCTAACAATTAATTTATTGCAAGTAGTCAACAGCTTCCAGTGTATGTGGCTAAGTGTATATACATAGTAATTTTAGGTAATTGTAGGGAGTTAAGTTGTTGGTAAACTAAAAAAATGTAGGGAAACAGATCCAATTGTACTTGAAATCTGTTGACCAATGACCACTACCGAAAAAAGAATAGGAGAACTAAAACTATAGGCCACTCCCTAGTTATAAACTATAGCGTATTGTTTACAGTTACCTCATGTATGACAACAGCTCCAAAAGATTGCTACCTTTTTTTCATCATGGTTAATTGCGAATAGGGAGCTGTTATTGTTCTATTTCAGAATGTGTTCGCATGTACTTCTCTGATTTTTTAATTCATACCGGGGGGATAGCCTACAATATTAACAGTGTAATTAATTTGAATATTTCTTATAGGTAAATGCCAAACCAAATATAAAAGTGTCTTTGACTGCCTAGGCGCCATAGGAACATGGGAAACACATGGATGGTGTATTATATTGAACAAATAAGTCTAATCGATCTGTGCATCAACTAGTACCTTGTAAGGTCAACAAAGGCCATCCAGCAACTTGTGCCACTTTTTTTTTTGCGTGGAAACTTGTGCCACAAAATAACTTGCACACTCCTATATATTTATCATGTTAGGTCAACGTCCAGCAAAACGCGCCTATTATTTGTAACATGTATAAAACCATCGTGTTTGCAACGTCATCCCTGTCCAACTGCTAGCTCAAACAAGAGGCCAATTTAGACATATGGAAAACACTACAGGTACGAAACTTTCTGTACGAAGCCATCACGAAGAAAGTTTCATAACGGAATCGTTGGCCTCAAAGCAAAATCATCTCTCTCTTAATCAGGTTGCTAAGCACCGCGTAAGTTACTTTGTAATGTAAGTTGAGACGAAATTGATGGAATAAGTCGATCCTGGAGATGGAGCTCAAGCCTCAAGCATGGGTGCAGGTTCAGCGCACGGTGGTCATGGGTGCAGCTGCTGAAATAACTCTGCGCCCGGCCGATTGCTCGGCGGCCTCGCGTCCGTCTTGCTGCACAAGGGCCACAAGGACGTCGACGATCAACTTGTGTCCTTGGCCCGTTCAGTGTTCAGTGGCCAATGAATCTTCATGCCCTGTTTTATCTTCGCCGGGCCCTGATGGAGTAAGTCAAGTTGATATTGGTCGAGCAAACTCTTTAGCCTCTGTTCAGAATCTGATGGGCATGCCGCGTTTCGCTGGCGCGCCGCCACCGTGCTGGAGTATCGTCTTCGCAAAGTCAATTCACACGTTTTAGTTTATATGTGTTGCAACATTCATGCATATGTCTTCCCGTCGGTCAGCCAGCTCTTAAAATGCTACGAGTCACATTCTAAGATGCCGCTGCTTCCCGGTTATAGCAGCATGTTATCTGATGCATTGATAAAATGTATCAGATCAGTTAGTGAACTACATGTGAAAGATGTGTAGCCTAGTGGTTACAAAAAACTTAGTATCATCTCAGGTCCTAGGTTTGATTTCTCGTAGAAGCAAATTTTTTTAGTATTTAACGCGTTATGTATTTAGTGGGAGGCGACGTCCGCGTCGATAGCGAGACGTCTGTGGTGGCTTCGCGAATCTCAAATCCAGCCGGCCTAGTTTTTTAGAGGCCCTCATAGGGGTAGGGATTAGAGTCATCATAGAGGTGAGTACTTGTGCGTGTTTGTGAGTGTTTGTGTCAGTACTGTGTTTCAAAGAAAAAAAGTTAGTGAACTACAACTGTCATGTATAGGAGGCGTTAATTTTGTATTTCTTTAGACACCTGTTGTTGGTGCAAGATATGGATATCCTGGTTTCTGGACCGGATGCACCAATTGCACATAAATGGGTGCACAAATATGTAATCTCTGATTCAACTGCCCGAATAACTAAACAGGTGTACCTTGTTTAGCTCTCTGATTAACATGGTAATGTCTAGCATTTGAAAGCAAACTTGATGGCATATTTTCTTAACCAAATACCATTTTTAAGTAACATAATACGAATGCAGACATTAACAAACACGCATGAGTACTCAGCCCTATGAACCCACACACGTACACGTTACTCCTATGAATACATACACGCACACCGTATCACGGGTGCCTCGATGTCGACGGGGTGTCGCCTCCTATTGAAAGAATAATTAGTCCTCCATGCAAGCCCCATGTCAAATTTCAGATTTCAACCCAAGTGGTTTTTCTTTTTTTGACACCAACCCAAGTGGGTCTTGTTTTTCAACAAGAAGCCTACCATCTGACTACGTTCAGTTTGCCTCTTGGCCAGATATTAATATAATAGATGCTGCCAGCGTTGCTCTTATCAGACCAAGTGATGTTGCACATGGGTTAGCGACGAGTGCGTTGTGGATGCGTTCAGGTTAACGGAGCCCGCAATAATCACAGAATTTTATGTGACTCCGATCTTTATATAAGGGCTATAATACCTTCCTACTGCAGCCATATGTTCTAACTAACGTTGAGAGTGCAACCTCATACTAGGACCTCGAGCAAACCAGGAAGTAGCAAGCTATGAAGAGTTGGAGGGTTTTCACTGGGGTCTGCGCGGCCATCATCATCTTCTTCTCCATCACACCCAGGCCCATGGCCATCGTCGAGCACACCTTCGTTGTAAGCAAGATGTCTTTTCAATGGATTTATTTTGCTTTTGATGCTTTTTACATACTGTCGATCCACATCACGAATTGAGCAAGGAAAACAGAATCCTTATGTACGACTGATTTATTTAAACCTGTATATATGTAGGTAAGCCAAATGAACATGTCACACTTGTGCAAGGATACGCTGGTCACCGTGGTGAACGGGCAGCTCCCCGGGCCTGCAATAGAGCTCAGAGAGGGAGATTCAGTGGCTGTTCATATAGTCAACAAGTCACCCCACAACATAACAATCCATTGGTAACAGCAATTACCCCCTCTACTATCTTATATTACGAGTGGTGTTAGTTCATAACACAAGCTAGCCATGTTTCTTCCTCCAATGCAAATTTTTGGTATCTCGCGTAAGCCCTGAAAAATAATCCACCTTTGTTTTTGCAAGCTTACATGAACAACCCACTGAATTGACTCCTTTGTGATCAAGGCGAATAAAATCCTACCCATTACAGTTACAGAGTACAGATGACCCAGTTTTCATAAGGATTGCTGAAAAATAAGTTGGTTCCTAGCACTTGAGAAATAACAAATCTATTCTATTTTAGTCTTTCAATTTTTCTTTGTGTTTCTTATTGTAGGCACGGAGTGAGGCAGTGGCTAAACTGTTGGCACGACGGGGTTCCGATGATTACCCAACGCCCAATTCAGCCAAACAGTGAATTTACTTACCGTTTCAACGTCTCCGGGCAGGAAGGCACCCTGTGGTGGCATGCACACGTCCCCTTCCTTCGGGTAACCTTGCACGGCGTCTTAATCATCCGGCCAAGAGATGGGCCCGCCTCGTATCCGTTTCCCAAGCCTGACAAGGAGGTCCCCATCATCATAGGTACAAGCTGTTTAATTTAGCTATTAGACATTTGATAATGTTTGAGATATATAGCACATCGCAAGAATGTAATGCGCACCTGGTTTCTGAGCTGAACTGCTGCTGGTCTGAATGGCAGCGGAGTGGTGGGAGAAGAACCTTTCAGGGGTGGACAGGAACATGACGAATGGTTTCTTTGATGATTACTCCAGCGCATCCACAATCAACGGCAAGCTTGGTGATCTCTTCGTTCAACTGCTCTGGTAAACCAATATTCTACATTACTTGCGTGTCTCGGGAAAGTCAAAAAACCGTTTATCTGAATGGACTGGTTTAACTCTGAAGGTGTCCCGGAAGATAATTACGTGCTGGACGTGGAGCCCGGCAAGACCTATCTGCTGAGAATAATCAACGCCGCGCTCTTCTCTGAGTACTACCTCAGGATCGCAGGGCACAAGTTCACGGTGGTTTCCGCCGACGCCAACTACGTTAACCCCTACACGACCGACACCATTGCGATCGCACCGGGCGAAACGGTGGATGCTCTGGTTGTCGCCGATGCGGCCCCCGGCAGGTATTACATGGTCGCCCTGCCTAACCAGGCGCCTCCGCCGGACACCCAGACTCCGGAGTATACAACTAGAGGGATGGTGCAGTACAGAAACAAGTCAAGCCGAGACGGCGTGCCAGTAGCGCCAAAGATGCCGGACGAGCACGACACGATCATGTCGTTCTACTTCCACGGCAACCTGACCAGCCTGCGCCACAGGCAGCGCTCGCAGGTGCCCAAGGAAGCCGACGAGCACATGTTCATCGTGCTCGGCCTGGGATCCATCTGTAGGAACGGCGGCCAGATCTGCGATAGGAGGGATGACACGCAGATGATACTCACTGCGAACATGAATAATGTCTCCTTCCATCTCCCCGCAGCAATGGCGACGCCGATTCTGGAGGGGCACCACTACCACAACGACACGGACAAGACTCTGCAGGAGCTCCCTGACAAGCCGCCAGCGATGTTCAACTTCACTGACGTCGGGTTGATCCCGTTTGGACCCAAAGAGTTGCGGCTGGAACCGACGTCAAGGGCCTTGCTAGTGCGGCGGTTCAGGTATGGCACCACGGTGGACATAGTTTTCCAGGGAACAAGCATGTTGCAGGGTGACTCAAACCCGATGCACCTGCACGGCCACGACATGTATGTGCTCGCGCACGGGCTTGGCAACTACGATGCTGCCAGGGATGTGGCAAAGTACAACCTAGTGAATCCACCGTTGAGGAACACTGTGCTGGTGCCGAATCTTGGGTGGACTGCCCTACGGTTCGTCGCAAATAATCCAGGTGCGTGTATCATATTTGAATGTTCGATTTATGTCTAGAGGGTGCTTTAAGTTAAGTTATGTCTTTGGTTGGTGCAAGGTTACTAGGATTCCTCGGATCTAATGCACGCTGTCTTGTATGACATGCAGGGGTATGGTACATGCATTGCCACTACGAGTTCCACTTGGCAATGGGCATGGCTGCAGTGTTCATGGTAGAGGATGGGCCAACAAAAGACACGTCCCTCCCTCCACCATGTAGAGGATGGGCCAACGAAAGACACCTCCCTCCCTCCTCCACCTGCAGAGTTTTCGACATATGGCTTGTACAATAATCTCATGCAAAACAAATTGTGCACCAACACTAAGAAATGTGAAGTATCACATGTAAAGGGGTCAGAATGATAATTTCCGCTCCGTGGTAAAATATACCGGTTACTTTTCAGATGGACAAGAGTTGAGGAAATGCACCCTAGCTCATAAGGTGTCCACTAGAAAGTATGGTACAAGTAAAGCTGTAATGATACGATAGCAGGGTCAACTATTGTATGTATAAGGATACTGTCCATGTTATGGGACAATCAGTTTTTGCTGTCAATTTTTTTAGTTAATTTGCTCAAAAAAAACAACAGATGAATAATGGGGGTTTATATGACCAATCATTGCAACAAGATTTGAAGTTCAGACACCTTTCTAGGCCTCTAAGTGATGGTCCTTATTTTACCGATGATAATTTCAACACTTTTCAACCAGTTCGCATCAAGATTCCATTAAGATTGAGGACCTCATAGCTTCTTTCGTGAAAATATGCTTCTTGAAGAGACCATATGACCTCTCAGTGCTGTAAAAATATTGGGAGGTTGGCTCTGGGAGATTATTTTGTATGTTTAATTGATTGGAATTAAAAATCACATTGTATTTTCCTTTACATGACACATGTTGTTCTAAAATATGTAGGTGGAACCTTCTTTATGTGCTCAAGCTTTTTCTCCAAATAATGATTTTCATATTAAACTTATTATGCGTTATGCTTCACAAATGTAAACACCTGTGACACCCCGTGTCACTGCTTGTCGATATCATGCAGATCAAACTGAAGAAACGAAGAAAACAAAGCAAATTCAAATTTCAGAATTCAAATTTCAAACAAGTTCAAACCTATCTCTGTGAACAGCTCGAATCGAGCTCGTCTTTTCCGAGCCCGCCGAGTGAGCCCGCCGCCCCGCCGAGCAATACTCCCCCTCCGGTGAGTCATTCGTCGATTACTCGCACACAGAGGTAC
>LAPY01001448.1:29578-46822 GCA_000970635.1 Eragrostis tef
CAAAAAGGCGCCCCCCCGCCGCCGCCGGCATGGCCATGTCGGGCATATGCAAAGGCAGCAGTCAATGGTGCGTCGCAGCAGCGCGTGGCGTCGCTCGAGCGGTTCAAGTGCGGGTCGTGGAGCCCTCCGCCTTCGCCGGCAGCCGCGCCGGCGCGCGACTCTGACTGACACGCGATGGAGGTGCCAAAGATCATCAGCTGCGCAGACGACACGGAGTCACCGGTGAGGATGGCGTTCGTGTTCGACGGCGAGCCGGCGCCGACGAGAGGCATACTGAAGAACTCGGCGTCGTCCGGACCGTCCTCGGCCAGGCCACCCAGGTCGTCGCTGAGATTCTCGACCACGGCGGCTCAACACTTCAACAGAACTGATGCACCGTATTTATGGATGAAGGAGTACAGAAGAAGCCAAGCGCCAGAGCACAAAAGCACGAACACGTAAGGCAGCAACGACAACGACATGCCATGCAGCGAGCACAACACGACGAGCACCGCATGCAAGAAGATGGGCAAAGCATAGGCGAAAGATGGGCACAGCTTAGAAGCATGCACTTGCGTAACACATAGACGCGTCAGAGACTCGGAGGCAAGAATCCACCGCACTCAAACGCATGTCAATCGAGGATCCACCGCCTGAAACTACCGAACAACAAAAAACGGCCAGATAAAACCAAATGAACGTGCAACGACGGTTCCACAAAAGCCTCGTGCGAAGCTTCGACGAAGGCGGCGCATTCGCAGGGACGCGTCTGAAGCAAAACCGCACAATTCAAAGAAGCAAGAACGATCAAGATTATTCGAACGACGCTGGCGCCCAGGAGGCCGGCCTTTTCGACCAGATCCTCTATTTAGGATGCTTGTGGTTCACCATCCTACGATAAAATAAATAAATAAATAAATAAATAAATAAAACTACAGCGACGTGTTCCTGGGGTTGATCGCGTGCAGGATAGCAAACTAAAGCAAATCGTTCTATACATGTCGTCTTCCATGTTCTGTTCTTCTTGGGTTGGGCCACCGTTCACAGCTTCGCAATTTTAAACAAAAACCCATTGTTCATCGATCAATCAGCGTTTATCGAAGGTTATGGTATCCCATTGTTATAAACCACACTGGAAGTTATGATGTGGATTCATCCATGGTACATGTTAAGCATCGGGCTAAAGAATATAACAGTCAGGCTAGGAAGTGAAAACTCATGCAGTATTCTGGGACTTATGGCCTGAATTGCTCACGGATTAGTAGAGCTGTTCGGTGTTCACAGATTCTAGTAGATATAAAAGTTATAGCTCATTCTTTAGTTCAGCTAATGCTTTATTAGTAACTTGCGATAGCTCTTAAAAAGACATTCTGTGATTGGCACATGACTGATGCAGATCAAACGAAAAAGGCACTCGATGCGCTGATAAACAAAGCCGTGTACATCTTCTAGATTTTTTTCGGTAACTAGCTAGCAAGTTCTTAGAAGGCATATATGTGTACTCACAAAAAAACTGAAAAGTATATGTGCACAAAATACAATTCAGATTTATTTTGCATCAAAAAAAAAACCTACATTGTGAGTGTTCAATTTACAAACTTCTACATGGTCCATGCTCGGTACCTACAAAGTGTGCATATGATCTTTAGACTGAAGATGCACATGGGTCGTACGACTGTAGTATGAGTAACATGAAACCAGCAGGCAGCGGCTCCAGCTTCAACAAAGGGGAACAACTATGATGATCAAAACGGATGTCGTACGAGCAGAATTGTCATGATCCGTGATAACTGAATTCAACGAAGAAACCACACGGAGTGGAGGCACTGAGCAGCTTCATATTTCACCAGTGCCAAGTGGTTTCCTTGAGGAATCACCAGAAGCCCAAGCTTGGTAGTCTTTATCAAGCTGAAAGAAAAAATTGACTAGCATGTAATGAAAACAAATGTGGCTCACTAAATAATCTCTAATAAAAAAGATTCAATATGAGAATCACAATAGACAATATAGCACTGCAGTTAGGACATCTGGTTCTGTTTATGATAGCACGTTTTACAGGATGGTTATGAACTTATGATCTCAAAATAAGAATAGAGTCAAGAAGAAAAAGAACTGAATCATTCGTAAAACTGCAAGAGTTGATACACAGGAAATTTATGCAGCATCAGTATGCCTGAACGGTGGTTCCAACTCAAGAAAGCAATGATCGGTAAGTAATCCACATCAATATTCTTTCTTACCGATCATTGATTGATGAGTGCTCATTTTACAATAAAAAGAGATAATAAAAAACACAAAATTTCTTCTCAAACTCCCATATACCAGTTTCTTGTTTTATACATAGAACAAGTCATCGTGAATTTATTCAACCACAAAACCATTAGAAGTTGTAACCCAAATGAAAGGCCCATTGAACTTGGGAAAGAAACATTGCAAGCTGAAAAACGAACATGGACTAAGCAAATAGCTATCAAATATCAAAAAAGGTTTAACTGACCTGCTGCAGAAATCGTGGTAGCATGACTCCGAGCAACTGTTCAAGAACTTGTCTGCCACTCGATTCAATGGCTTCAACTGGTATTGCTCGAAATGGAAAGGGTATATCAATTGTAACCTGAAGATTATCATAATAAGGTGGCTGTGCCCAAGAACTATGATGATGCTTATAGTAGATTATATCAGCTGCGAGCCCGAGAGCAAATTACCTCAATAGTAGTATCTGATGTAAGTTGTTGTAATGTTGAATCCTGCAAACTGCTGTGGCAGTAAACCCTATTCTCCATGGAAGCTGCATCCCACAGCAAATCATGTCAATGATTTCCTGGAACAAGGATTAAGTAGTTCAATTTAGAATATGCAACAGATAATGATGTATCACATTTTAAAGTTTGCATAATGTACTAATGTATTTTAGAGTATGCAAGAGATAATGATGTATCGCATTTTAAAATTTGCATGATGTAGACTCCAGAGTTGTTGTGCCTTTATGATCATACTTCTCCTCAATTTTTCATACAGAATCATATTGGTTTATTTTAAAATCTATTGAGTTAAAGAATTCCAGAACAAGGTGAGCATAGGACAAAAGAAAAAAAGAGGGCAAGTGTATGCAGAAACTTGAACATCCTTTACAAGGATCAGAGTATCCACAAATGAAAGCAACCTTACTGCTTTGTGGTGGGACATTTCAATATTTGTTTTAGGCAGTACATTCCTATGCACAACTTTCTGGGACATGTCACATGATTACGAATTTAGTACTAAACACTTAAATCTGGAACTGAAATGAAGATTCTAAGCTTAAGAGGACTGGTGGTATCAATTTACAAATCCTAATAACTGAATCAAGGATCAAACAAACAAACAACTCTAGTGCCTATGAAGTCAGGAAGACAAGAAAGCATCCAGTACAATAGCTGAAACAGCATTAACAAAGTAGAGCCACCTTTACCTGAGAATTTATCATTTTGTGCCTCAACAAGCTGTGACCCCTCAAGCTGCAAGCGGAAGCAGATAATTTTAATAGAATCGATAGCAACCAGAACAGGAAAAACATAACGGCCACGATTAGGGAAGCGCAACAAACACGCACCTTGCAGGAGAGGAGGCGGATGCAGCAGCCGTTGGGTTCCTCGTCGACGCGGACGAGGAGGACGGGGCAGACCTCGAGCGCGAAGAAGCGGAAGCGGTAGACGTAGCATCGGAAGGTGGATTCGTCGACGCGCTCAATGCGCTCCGCGTCCAGCACCGAGTACTGGCTAGCTGGCAAGCTCATGTACTCCGCTGCAGGCGCAAGCAAGCATGAATATGTCTCAATCGACCCCTCTACCAGCGAACAAGGCGAGCATGGAGTTCGGGGAGCGCAAGGGAGGAAGGCGCTGGGTACCGTGTGGGCGAGCGAGCTGCTTGACGGAGATGGACTCGGAGCGGCGTGCGACGAAGCGCGCCTTGGGGGAAGAGGACGACGAGACGGCGGATGACGACGACGACGACGATGAGGAGGCGCGGACGACGGTGCGGGAACGGCGGAAGGCGGCGGGGACGGGAGGCGGGGAGCGAAGAGACGCAGCCATTCTTGTGTGCGGCGAGCGCGTGGCCGCTTCGGTTGCCGCCGGGGTGAGTGGCTGCTGGTCGTCGCGTCCCGTTGGGGACAGGACAGGGCGGAGGGGAATGCCGGGGATCTTTTCATTGGACGGATAAGATGGAGCGAAACGGGATCTAGGATTATGGAGGGGACCTCGCGACTCCCAAGTTCTCGGGTGGGCCAGGGTTAAAATCTTTCGCCTCGTCAAATTTAGGAGCTGACCCCTGTTTTTTTTTTTAAAAAAAGTTAATTTTACAAAACCACGACTATTTGATCTCATGTTACAAAAAACCACAACTTTTGTAACAAGTTTCACAAAACCACAACTTTTAGTTCGGGCCCACATGTCAGCCACACAAAAGTGTATAGGGCCAATAGGTTTTGTGCAACAAGTGACACAAAAAAGTTATGGTTCTTTGCAATATGGGACCAAATAGTACTGGTTTTGTGAAATTAACTCTAAAAAAAATCATAGCTGACTCAGATCAGTGTGTGAAATATAAACTTTGGTTTGCTCAGCACGGTAGATGCCAACTTTGTCACATCAATTGTAGCAATACTCTGTTTTTTGAAAGAAAAAAAGAAAGAAAGAAAGAAATAAAAAACGTTCACATATTTTATATCATTTTTCATCGCTTTTCATAGTCATTGCTGGTTAATAAACTTTTATATGGTAACCGAAAAGGGAGTAAGAAGTATTTGGTGGTGGTGCACCGTGGAGGCGTGTTCATAAAATATAATACTCTTTTTATGAGAAAATGGAAACAGAGGTGGAAGGAAACCAACAAGTTGATAAGCATTTGTTCCGAGATAACTGTGAATTTATGTTCGAAAAATGAATGAGTGAAAAGGAAAGGGAGCAAAATCCACACAAAGAATTAAGGCTAATTTGAGAGCAGTCGTATTCAAAGGGAACCTTTTTTTTTTTGTGAATGTATTCAAAGGGAACCTATCCAACCGAACTCTTGCTATCAACAAATATAAGCTTGATGAAAGTTAAATATTTTCAACCTTGATCATTCACGTAAACGAGTTGACTGACTAGTGGCGCTTGACACGTAATTGGGTGTAGAAGCCATGTAGGAAAATATTTGATTCACTAATCAACTTGACACGCTGAAACATTTGGAAGCAAAGAAATGATGGGGGTCTTCAATCAGAAGTTCATGTTGCCTTCGAATCTGGTGCATCACATATATAGGATGAAGGTCGCTGACTGACAGTGCCCGATTGTCGGATTTGCTATAGTGTATAGGTTAGCATTCTTTCATCGCAAAAAGAAAAAAGATTCTTTAGTTCTTAGCCGCAAATTGTTGTGTAATTGCTATGAATTGATAACCATCATTTGAGATTAATCTTGGATGGTGCGGAGTCGCCATAAAACTTCCTCTCCTCTCAACGAAACAGCGTGCCAAGCTATGTTAGGAAAGAAAAAGAAAACTTTGATTATCGAGAATGAAAAAATAATGTCTTCACTTTGATTATCAGTAACATGTTAGATGATTCATAATGATATCAGTATTGATAATACACAACATTTTTATACCCATCATCAAAGTTTAATGAACTTCATTTTGAACAAAGTTATATTTCTGAAGTGAGGCCGTGAGGGAAGATGGGTCTGGACCTGGAAAGGAAGAGGAACCAACCGACCGAACGGAGGACCTGGAAAGTGAGGCCGTGAGGGAAGACGGGTCCGATCCAAAATCAAAATCGCGTCTTCCACCTCGCCGTTGGCATGGCTGGCCGACGTAACCGCCACCGCCGGCGGCAGGCCCCAAGACGGCCTCCGCCTCCTCTTCCCGCGCATCCACAAGCCGCACCGCCCACCCGCTGCCGGAGGGGGAAGTGGACGAGGCCTGGGCGCAATCGGACATGAGGGCCATGAGGCGGAGGCTGCTGGACTACATCGACGCCATCTCCCGGCTGCCCCCCGACGAGCTCAGGACCACCCTTGCGCGCGGCCTCCTCGTCGGCGGCCACTGCTTCGGTCCACTCCACCCCGTCCACAACATCATCTTCAACTCCCTTTGGTACGCCACCGCCTTTCCCCCCATCGACAACGTCGACGAGGAGGTGGAGGAGGAGGAGGTCCACGCGCTGCTTAGCGCCGACGGCATCGTCCGTATCTGCCACCGCTCTCTCGACGGGCTCGTGGCTTCTCTCCGCCACTGTTGCCCCTCCCTCTCCACAGGCGCAGCTCTCTCGACGGGCTCGTGGCTTCTCTCCGCCACTGTTGCCCCTCCCTCTCCACCGGCGATGCGCTCTGGAACCTCTTCTCCGCGGGCGCTGACTTCGCGGCCGCAATCGCGTTGGCAAACGGGACCAGCAAATCCAGCGGGCCTTGCCGCTTTCCACCTGGCCGCCAAAACAGCACGCCACCCCAATCCCGCAGCCTTCGCCCAGTTCGCATCGTCAGTGTTGCCTGCTGTTAACGCGAAACGCAACATTGTTCAGCTCCTACTCATGAAGCAGTGGCTTTCAACTGAGGACACCCACCACCTCTCCAATCTGCTAGTGCCGTTGCCAGATGACCCTCCCCAGTCGACTCTGATTTTAAGCCCACGAGTCCTTGACCATATTGCATCTCAGAAGAAGCAGTTTGAGGACACAGTAAAACAGGTGCTCAATGTTGTCAACATGGCATTGCAAGGCCACTGTCTACGATCAGGCGAGCAGCTGATGCTTCATTCTGTGTGTGGCACAAGTCTGCTAAAGGAGGAGGGACTAGATGATTTTTACCAAATCATTTTCCTGGCGTACCACAAGGCCTCTGGTTCTGCAGCGTGCGCTCCTGTGCTCTTCTTCACTGAGGCAGTTATTCTTGCTTCTGCTGAGATCGATATCCGTCTGTGTGTGCCAGTGGATCTGGTCACTGATATTGGTATGCCCCCTCCCATCCTCCTTTGTATTATATTTTTGTGCGGTGCACAGCTTTATGGTTCCTTAATTTATGTTTCCTTCCGTTAGTGCATGGCGATTGTGCACATGGAACACACTGTTGAATTTGCTTGCAACATGGCTAGCAACTACCGTCACGGAGTTAATCTGTATACTTCTAGTTATTAGTGTTACTTATAAGTCCAAATGAAACATCTATTATATCTCTATAATAGTTGAAAGTGGCCGTGAGGATTGGAAAACGAGCACAGAGTTATCTCGAGCTTCTTTATTGTCAGTCTATTGAAAATGCCGTCGTAATATGGTTTTGGCATATCCTTATTTATTTGATAGTTTTAGCACAAATATTATTCTTACAGAGGGATAAATACCCATCAATGCTGCTGCCTTGGAATATTCATATTTCGTTTCTTGTGCTCCTTTTCTAAATGCCTGTATCACTATCCGTTCAAAATTGATGTAACTTCACCCAAGTGGAGTGTTTGCAGTGAACCATTTTCAGATCTAGAACGTTTTTTTTTTTCTTTGGGTCAAATTGTAAGGTCGATGAGCTTTACTTTCAATTCAATCTTTTGAAAAGGTTTAACACTCTGATGCTGTCAGCTTACTTTGTGAAGATCTGTAAGCTTCTGGCCTTAGTATTTTCAGTGTGTAAACTAGTTCAGCGAGTTCCTCCTCATCCTTTAAATTGAACCAGCTGCATTAAGCACTCTGATGCAGTCCTCTAGCTTTTCTGTGCGCCTCAAGCTCTGAATATAATTTTACCAGCCTACTGACTGAACCCTTCCACTAACAGTTTCCAATCCTATTATTTTCGAGCTACGAGTGCATTTGAACGACCATGGTGTAAGCTCACATAAATGTTTCCTTGTGATATTGTCTTACTTTCCTGAGGTATGCAAATTTGCTGTCTTCACTCTAGCCAGAACATTTTGACCCCTACCTGAAATCCTCATTAATGCTAGGTGGCACTGAGTTTTGAACTCCTATTTTATTTTGTGTCCAGCCCTATATGATTGATAGCTGCATTTGTTGATGGCTGGCCAGTTGAATCCTATTACTAGTGCCATATAATGCGATCATTTCAGAGAAAATTATCTGAAGTTGGCATGATTCTACCCAATATGAGTTTTGATTTTATTTATCATTATATCACTTGCACTTATTGTAAAGTCCTTTAGTCCATGCCTGTGTAGTTGTGGCTGGCGTTTATTAAGCAACAATTACTGACCTTTTCTGGATTCTGAATTTTCCAAACATAGGTTGCTGCTTTGCATGCGAGAGGTACAAGAAAAAGATTGTGCACCCGTTTTATGATGAATACCTTGGTGGCCGTGAGTTTCAGGTGGATGAAGTTGACTATGGCAGTGATTTCCCGAATCCCTTGGATGTGGACTATATCTTTTTCGATGCCGTCAGAGACAGTACCTTTGCAAATTACTTGGGTGATTGTTGAGGCTGGCAATAGGATGTTAATTGCTTCTTTTTTCTGCTGAGGGTGGAGATGGAAGGGTTGGATATGGATTCATCGAATGATTGGGCAGCTATGTGGTGCTCACGGTTGGAGAAGGATCGAGATGAAGTTTCATTGCTAGCTGTGCTGGCCGCTGTTAGTGTCTGTTAGTTACAAAATAATAGTAAAATATAGATGATTGGAAAATAGAGTAGCAGGTGACAGCATGTTTATTCAGTGTCAAAGACGCAGCGAGGCTTGGAATGGGTCATATCCAAGTGTGGAAGTCGATGCAATTTTGGCAATTCAGCTGGTTGGAGAACGTTGTGAAATAGGGTAGAGAATCTAAATAGGGGAGTATTTGCTATTCATGACAATAGCAATATTGCTGTAAATGTGTAGGAAAACAAATCGTGCTTGTGATTTTGTAGTTGTGTAGTCAGTCAAAGTGGATGGATTGATTTAATATCCATTCCGTCTGTGGATGTCTTGAGTTGCTTGTCATGAAGATTATTGTTGCGATCCCAAGCTTTTCTTTACCCCTTGAGCGAACTGAGAAGTGAGAACCATTGGTATATCGTAGCTGGAGGTTGGTATACGGCATGGATATCATTGTACCACATGCCTTGTCGTATTTCGTTGTTTTTTTTCTTGGAGAAAATCCATATGGACTCTCTAAAGTTCAATTTGCGTATTTTCTTTTCTTTTTCCTGATGACAAAAGTTACTCTGAGAATAAATTGTCCCATCGGGAGACAATGTCAGGAGGATGGGGTTATGTTATCCGAGAATTTGAGGGCGAGGTGATCTCAGCGGGAAGAGGTGACAGCATGTTTATTCAGTGTCAAAGACGCAGCGAGGCTTGGAATTGTTTGTGTTGGGACATGCAAATGTGGAAGTCGATGCAATGCAAGCGAAGCGTGTGGTTTTGTTTGTGTTTGCTCCAGGAAGATTTCAATTTTTTTTGCTAAATCCAGAATTTGTAATAATGTGGCTCATGTCCCAGTGTGATCTATCTCTCCCTGACTGTATCTTGTCAATGTTGTCATTGATCGCACGCGACTGCTGCAGGTTTAATGGAAGTTCTTTCCATTTTCTTTTTTTTTAAAAAAAAAGAAATATAATGTTCGGTTGTCATGGCCGGGCCGGAAGTCCGGAGCCAGTTTACGTACCGTCTCCCCTCTGAAAAATAAGGCTGGGTCATGGCTGGCCGGCGTAACCGCAGCCGCCGTCGCCGGCGCCTCCGGGCTAAGGTCGAGGAGGTGGATATTGCCGAGAAGGCTTCCTCCTCTCCATCATCCTCGTCCTCCTCTCAACGCCCCGACCGGCGTAAATCCCCCCTTTCGAATCGGCTCAGCGAGGGGCCTGATCTGCGTAGGAGGCCACGAGATGCTACGGCTGTGCGGCCGTGGTTGCTGAGCCTCATCCGCGGTTATTACATCGACGCCATCTCCCGGCTCCCCGCCGACGAGCTCAGGACCACGATTGCGCGCGGCCTTCTCGTCGCTGGACATTGCTACGGCCCGCTCGTCTGGTACGCCGCCGCGTTCCCCTTCCGCGCCACCGACTTCGACCCAATCGTTGCCGACGTCATCTCCTCCGATGGCATAAGGCGCCTTGCCCACCGCTCCCTCGATGGATTGGTCGCCTCTCTCCGCCATCACTGCCCTGCCCTCTCTGAGGACGACGCCCTCTGGCACCTCTGCCTCTCCGGTGCTGGTCTTCATGGCGCCACCGCCTCCGCGCGCGGTGCCGTGCCGTTCGGTCGCAAGGAACAAGGCGGCGCGGCACCCAAAACCTGCCGCCTTTGCGTACTTCGCAACTTCAGTGCTGCCAGATGTGGAACGCGAGGCACTCTCGCTGCTCGCCGGCAAATGCAGGCTCTCTTCGCCGGACATCCTGCGTCTCTCCAGCATCCTGCTGCCTTGCCAGCTGCTCGATGACGCACCGCCATTGCCATTGCCTTCGCCTTCCCTTCGACAGCGGAGGCAAAAGGTCATTCGAATCATCACTAAGAAGAGGAGTTGCTGCAGGAGGTTGTATCGAACCGTTCTTGACATAGCAGATGCGGCGCTGCTCAAGTTTGCCCACCAAACCGGTGTACGTTACTGCCTTCTTACCACCTTCGGTCATTGCATCCTGCCGGATAAGGATCGCCATCTGCGCCAGTATTTCCACATCAATTTTTTGGCCTGCCCAAAGGGGCGTCCTCCTTCTGCCACCCGAGCTCCTGTGCGCTTCTTTGCTGAAGCTTATAATCCGCCTATCAGAAACTGTTCTGAAGAGCACATTACCTTGTGCTGCATGCTTGTAGACACACAACCATCGTCAAGCCATGTTGGTATGCTCTTTGATCTCTAATGCCTTTCACCTTTCACTAATGAAGTTTGAGTACCACCTATATACATGCCATAGCATCATACGATACTTGTGAATTGCAAACGCAATAGTAGGTTGGTTTGGTAACTAGCAGATTGGGGCTTAGGAATACATGCTAGTGAAACTGAAGCTTCCACTTCTACATTCTATTAATTGGTTTCCTGTTCCTTGCTTATCGGAAGAAAGCCACTGCGTTCATTAATTTTATAGTGGCACTTGCACGAGTTAAATATTATGGCAATGCTATACAAAGGTCTGAAAGATCAAGGGAAACCCGAAGATAGTAGAATTTTTTAGTGATTAGGAAACATTTTGCTAGCATTCTTTTCCATGATGAAGCCATGGCATTAGTTGAGGCATTTGGTGATCATTCCACTTGCAGACTCGAGTCTTTGTTTCACACTGCTTGTTGTGGAGGAAACCTTTTTTTTTGAAGTAAATACAGCAGGAGAGACTCCCACTGCAATGTTTTGGAGGAAACTTGTTGAAAATAACATGTACTCATGAAAGGGGTCTTGACCTAGTGGTTAAGGCACTCAAGTAACACCTTTGAGATCCTGGGTTCAACTCCTGGTGGGAGCGAATTTTCTAGGATTTACCGGCGTTATGCGTTAAGTGGTAAGCGGCGTTCCCGTCGACAACGAGGCGCCTTTGGTGACTTCGGGAATCTCCAGATCTGTCAGGTGTGGTGTTCAGTTCTTCGGAGGTGCTCATAGGGGTAGGGTTTGCGTACGTGTGTTCATAGGGATGAGTGTGCATGCGTGTTGTGAGCGTCTGCGTTGTACTGTGTAATTCAAAAAAAAAAACATGTAGTACTTCTGTTACGGAGAAGTGCATGTTGTTTTGTGTTCCTAATCTTGTTCTCTCTCTCTATCTAATCCTGTTTATGCACAAAAACATACAGGCAACTGCTATGCTTGTGTGATCCGAAACCAGGAAATTGATCATCCAAATGATAAAGAGCACTTTGGTGTGTGTCTGTACAAGAAAGACGAAGCTGACAAGCACCGTGGTTGGCAAAGCCCTACTATTGATGTGGACTACAGGTTTTTCGATCCTGACAGAGACATTGACCTCATGGAGTCTTTTGCTGATAAGGTAGCCCGTGCCGAAGCTTTTCGTTTGAAGCTCCGGTCAGAAAGATCAGCTATTCGTTCCAAGCTCCGGTCAGAAAGAGAAGCTCGCGTTAAAGAAGCTGGTGCTCCTACTAGACCCAAGTACCACCTATTTGGAGGAGGAGATGATACTAGTGATGATGAAGATGAAGATGCATCTGATGATGATGTCGAGGTTTTTTGCACACGATGTATCTGATGCGTTTTGAGAGGAAGACAGGGCAGTATACAAGGGGAGGGAATGCAAAAGCTTGGGTCTCATACTCTCAGAGCTCCGGGCGGTCTCGACTCTCAGAGCTCCTGTTTATTCCAGTGGTGATGAAGAAATAGGGTAGTGTACTTTTGACCGACTGGTAAATAAACGATTTCGTATACAGGAGAAGGGGACAAAATTACATTTACACTTTACGGGCCGGGGCCTGCTAAGCCTAGTGCCTACTATACACAACTCGAATCATACTCGGAAAAGTTATAATCCCTAGCTAAGGTTACATGTATAATCGTCGGATGTCGCTACACCAGACCTCGTAAAATTCAATCAATGTCAGCATGCACATAATCTACGAATACAAAATTCTTCTGGAGCTCATGAAATGCGTACGCCACGGCGGCGCTAACTATGGCAGCAGCACCGATCAATACTCTGAGGTGGAACTCTGCAGGAATCCCAGCCGTAGCACAGCACACCACTGTCGCTCCCATGAAGACCTTCTGCAGAGTCTGGAACGCGCTGTATGCTCCTTTGCAAGACGAGCATTTCAGTGTGTGCTGCTCATATCTGTCTAGCATCTGCGCAATATAAAGTTAAATGTAAGCAACAAGAATTACTGGAAGGCAGAATCGGAAAGTATGATGAACTTTCCTTCTGTCTATTTCAGATAGATAATAGAATTTCAAGAATGCCGGAAGATGAAGGCAAAAATTGCCATTGTATTAAATGGGACTTTATGGTTATGCATGACTTCCCTACTCTACAAGAAAAGTAACTATTCTTAAATGCTGCTGTATTACATAAAGATATGAAGATTAGAGGTTCGTGAAACTAAAGATGGTTGCTGTCAAGGCACTAGTATATGTGAAAATTGATAAACATAAATCATAAATTGTTTATAAAAAGGAAGTCTGCCAACAATGAAGCCGAACATGTGTAAAAGATCTAATTGCAATAAGTTAAATTGTTTAAATGGCATAGGTTGTAAACGACAGATCCTTGGTTACCAAAAGATTCATATAAGAGCCATATGGAATTATCATGTAAAAACATATAAATTGCAGACAAGAAACATATTTTGATTCACATTGGTAACGATATTTTTTTTACCTCACGTTTTGAGAGGACAGTAGAAGGCAGTGCTTCTTGGCTAGGATTTCCAAACCACTCAGGTTGGCTGTTGCCAAATTTCCTTAGCCAAGAACGGAATGCTAAAACAAAACGGTCAGCCTGTGTAGGCGTGAACGTGATCTTTGTGTACTGCTGATTAACATCTGCAGAAGACTCCTTGGATGCAGCCAGAAAAATCTTCTCCTGTCCTTGAAGAACGATCATATCACCATCATAGACCAAATTTGAAGTCCAATGTTCGTACCATCGGGGTACAAGCTGCATAACAAAAAAAATAATGATAGTAGGTTTCAGGATTGACAGTACACTGTGCATTTAAATGATGAAATAACGAATTCCATCCATAATATATGCTTTACACAGTAGGGAACTTCCCTGCTGTTTCCCCTCAAAATATGACAACACGTTAATTTAAGCAGTTAAAAAAAAGGCAATTGAAGAAAGGAAATACAAGTTAAGCATCTACCTGCCACCATGCTTTTCCAGGCATTGTAAACTGGAAGAAGTTTCGAGCGCTACAGACAATAGAACGAGTCTTCCCTGGGGCCATTGGAATGTTGAAAGAGCAAATCCAAATGACCCATTTCTGATCTCCAACAATTGGTAACTTCGTGTCTATCTCAATTCTGCACGCAACAGTACCAAAAAGTCAGGATCCTAAATCTAAATGTACTGAAATGTTGAATGTGGAGGCAATGAATGAGAGCCAGTCCACACACCAAAAGGAGAGTAATAACACAATAAAAAGAGGGGGAAATAAGTTTAGGGCAATATGCTGGAACTTACTTGTTCAAAGCATAGCAAGGGGCCTCAAATCTTGCGGTAATGCGAGGATTACCAGAATTTGCACCTGAATAACCCCATGCACCACTTGATTCTATCTTGAATGGCAAAGGTCTAGCTCTATCTCGTCTTCCAGTGACCTGTGAGGGGAGTTCAATCCTAACGCATTAATAGATTTCCAAGTGGAAATAGAAGTATGTATCGCCAGAAAATAAAGTGTGCTATTTTTCAGTATACTAACAGTTAACAACAGATCAACGTATAAGAACCTTTTTTTTTTTGGCGAAGGAATAAAAAGGTACACGCAAGTTGATTAAGTAACAAGAATGAACTATTCAGCACTAGAATAGCATTCATAGTTCAAAGCGTCGTATGTTCCTAAAATTGAGGTACTGTAATTTTGCACACCATATGCCATTTGAAAGGAATTTGATGTATATATACGTCCTCGCAAAAAATGTATATGTACTTAAAGCAAATTGAGGTGGCAGATTTGAAAACTATATCCCATGACTGGCCAACTAATAAATAAGTAGAATAAGTACAGACAATGAACTGTTCTGCAATAGAATATTTAAAGTTCGAGATGCAGTTCGTTGTTTAAAAATGAAGTGCTGCACTTTTGCCCACCAGATACTATTTCAAATTGAGGTGGTCAATTTGAAAATTATATTCCACGACCGGCCAAATAAACAACCAACAATTACAACAAAAAAATTATTTCCTAATGTTTCAAGGTTTAGTGCTAAAAAACCGCAACAAGCATTACGATTTCGAGTATTCTCAAATGTCAGCACTGCACTACGTACCTTATGGTGAGCAAATTCTATATGCGACGGATCAGAGACGTTCTCCATCAACGTATCATACCCATAGAATAAATCCCTCTGGATTGTCACCGTGGAGTACGCTGGGTCATCAAACTCCTTCGGCAACCTGAAATCGAACAGAGTGATAAAAAAATGTGTCATAAGCAGCCTCAATCAATTCAAATTCAATCAGAAACCATAGCTGCAACACAAGACTACACACATTGGAGGCTTGGTTGCATTGGCTTTCTCCCACCCGTTCTCGTCGGGCCACACGAAGAGCAGCCCCTGCGAGACGAGCGTGGGGAACTTGATCGCGCACGCTCTCGGTGACCGCACGGCCCGGGCCTCGAGTCCCTCCGGCGCGGCCTGCGGGATCTTCGTGCAGGCACCGGAGCCATCGAATGACCATCCGTGGTAGGAGCACTGTAAGCAGCCTGTCTCATCAATCCTCCCTTCCTGCAAAGGTTGAGATCAAAATTAGCCGAAACGAGGTAGGGATCGGATAAGGGACAGGTCAGGCGGATGCTGTACCGAGAGGGGCGCGAGGCGGTGCGGGCAGCGGTCGTCGAGCGCGACCCACTCGCCGGACTTGGGGTCCTTCCAGATGACGAGGTCGCGGTTGAGGAGCTGGAACGGGGTAGGGCGGCTGGGGTCGAGGTCCTCGACGAGGGAGACGGGGTACCAGTGATCCCTCCACGAGAACTTCTCCCCGGAGTCGGACGCCGACGTGCTAGGCTCCGTCTGCTCCGCCTTGCCGGGGATGGACGGCGGCGCCGCCACGCGCAGGCGGGTGCGCGGACGCCGGCCTCGGCAGATGTGGCGAGAAAACGGAGTCGCGGCGAGGGAGGGGAGCCGCGGCCGGTGGTGGTGCGGCAGCCTCGGCGTCACGAGGAGCGACGGGGCGGGGATTGTCGCGCGCATTTTCTACGGCTGCGCCCGAAGTGAAGCCGAAAGGTAATGGCTACGCCGTGGAGATCTTCGCCGCGCCGGTTTTATGCTTCGCGGTCGTGGTAAATGGTTGGAACTTGGAGGCAGTGCAGTGTTTTTAGACGCTGGAAGAACAGAGTTCTGGCACGCTAGAGGGACGACGCGACGGAAATTAACCTGTTTTTGCGCCAAAAAAACTGGGCACACGAAGAAAATTTACAGAACTTTCTGAAGCTGGGGAGTGAACGAGAGTACAGTGTACACACTGGTGCGAGGTTGCGTGACGGCAGGAGATGGAGGAAGGCGGGGAAAGGACTCAAGGAGGACCAGTGTGCGAGAGAACGAGAGTACAGTGTACACACTGGTGCGAGGTTGCGTGACGGCAGGAGATGGAGGAAGGCGGGGAAGGAGGACAAGTGTGCGAGAGCACGCATGGCGGTTTGCGGCGTTCGTGTGGTGGAGCTTTGGCCAGCCAGCCGCGAGTCGTCGTCCCCCCCACCAGAATGAACCGAACATGCCGAGACCTGAGCAATGAGAACGACACGGACCGGACCAGCCCGTGGTGGAATCCTTCCGCCCGTTGTTTCTGCAGGAATGTCACTTCGGCGCCGCGACCGGACAGGGGAACCTCCGTCTGAAACGTGCGCCGCCTCTCGGCTTCACAGGACGGAACTCAAGTTTGGTTCGACGCGCGCCGCGACTGGATCACTTAGACTTTAAAATGGGCCTTGACTAGATTTCAATCGAAGGGCGTTACGAAACCTGTTTCATACAACCAAACTTGCGTTCCATTCCAGGAGTGATCCTCTTGCTGGGCATTTTTTCGCAGAACATCTGCAACTTAGGTACATTATCAGAAATACATACTGATTTCATAGCCCGTCAGAGGAGAGAAATATACTACTGTAAGCATTATCAGAAATAGTAGGAAGACCAATTTTGTTCATAGCTTAGGAATCAAGTCAAGTCCCAACATTTTTTTTTATAACGGATGTCATATCATATCAACATCACAACGTGCCAATTAAAACGGACAATATTTTCACCTTGCATTTTTCTCTAATTGGCGCTACAACAGCAGTTGAGGTGCAGTGATGTCAAATGATCAAGGTTTCACCTGAACTCTTTGAAAGGCAAGTACTTCACCATACAGTGCACATCTGCATTTCAGAGGATTCATATCCGGCAGAAAGAACTGCTTGTACAAGCAAAGCATAAACACAACCAGATCACATTAACAGATTAACAGCACAAGTCAGCAAACAGAATCACGCCATCACATACATGCCATTCAGTGCGCATCTGCACTTCAGAGAATGCACACACAAGCAAGCACAAACACAACCAGATCGCCACATTAACAGATAAATAGCACATCAAACCAACCAGAATCAGTCACAGGTAAGATTAACAGGAGTATAAACCAGAATCACATAACACATGGTAAATAAGAGTACCCATGATAACACA
>LAPY01001448.1:103643-121179 GCA_000970635.1 Eragrostis tef
ACCCCCGCCGGCGGCCGCACCACCCAGATGAACGGCCGGCCGCTGGCCTCCAGCCCGCGCGCCAGCTCCATCATCTGCGACGCCGGGATCGTGTTCTGCGACCCGAACGACACGAACAGGACGGACGCCGGTGGCTTGGAGTCCAGGAACTTGGTGCAGGCGTCTCCGCCGTCGACGCGAACGGTGTCGGCCGTGGGCGCTCGGCCGCCAATGAGTGGCCCGACGGCGATTCGCCTCGATCTCCTCCGCGGTGTTGACGACGACGCCGCCGGAGTGGCGGAAGTGGAGGTTGAGCGTCCGGCGCAGGAACTGCGTCACGGGGTTCGAGTCGTCCTCCGTGACGACCACGTTCAGCAACTGCTCGTGCCGGAGGCGAACGTCGGGGAAGTCGACCAGGGCCTGCTCGGCGTCGGGGTTCACGGGCCGCGGGAACGTCGGCTTCCGGAGCCAGAGGGAGAAGGTGGCGGCGGAAGCGTACGCGCCGGAGGTGACGAACAGCCGGTGCTGGACGCCGAGCTTGCGGGCGCTCTCGGCCGTCCAGCCCAGGAAGAAGTCCGCGAGGACGCAGACGTTCTTGCACCCATATCTCCCCGAGAGCTCCGACACGAGCTTCTCGAACGGCGCCTGGAGCGACTCCGTGGCGAAGAACAAGGCGGGGTAGTCCATGAGTGGGATGACGTCGGTGCTCTCGCCGTCGGCCGGCAGGCCATGGTCCGATGGACAGAACGGCAGCTCGGCGAAGCGGATGGATGAGCCGGCCGGCGCCGCGCGGCGGAGGCTCGCGACGTTGCGGGGCGTGCTGACGATGGTGATCGTCGTGGGACGACGAGGCTGCTCCAAACCCTCGATGCGCTTGGCCAGGTTGAGGAAAGGGATGATGTGGCCTTGCGCCAGGAAGGGGAAGAGGAGGAGGTGGCCGGCGCCGCCGCCGAGCTCTTGTTCGTGTCCCATAGCGACAAACAGCTTCTTCGAGGCTCCGGGTGGAACGGACCCGCTATGTTTCGTGAGCCTGTTATAGGACTGACCGACTGACTATAGGGGCAGACGGCAGGGCCCGGCGCCTGCGACGTTTGGCGCTTGCTTGCTTTTGTGCAGTCCCGCTTGGCGTTCGTTGCGTGCTGCGTGGAAAAACGGTGAGCAGAAGGGGACAGGCACTCCGAACTGTGGACGACACGTAGCCGGTGGAAGGCGTCTTATGTGTTCCCCTGTTGTACGCTCGTGCAGTTGCGCATGGATGTATGCCAGTCGAAACGATGTAACCATCATTAGTGAGGACTAGGATAGCCCAACCCAACATATCTGGGGACAAGGTGACTCCAGTTCAATTCGATTGAACTTCCGGCAACGTTTTCGCCACAGCTCATTTGTAACCATATCTGTGACACAGGTGTCGTTGGATCTACGATACACATGAGCGTCTGGAGTTATAAGTTATTACAGCTCGAGTAAGTAGTAGTTCAGATGATAGGTACAAAACCAAGACACGTATACGACCTTGAGTTCCTTGATAAATTACGCAGGCCAGCGACTTTGTCGATTCATGGTTTATATTCATTTGCCATCTATGCCATCTGTGGCTCAGTAGGCGGGCGGCAGTGACATTACACAGCAGCATTCATAAGGATTGAAGTTAGTTCGTGTGGAGCCTTCGAGTATAGCTGGCGCGAACCACCCCTATCCGATCCAAAGGTCTGGTTCTCAGGTGTACTCTTTTATTCTGATCTAATCAAATATGTCCTGGGAATTTCTATGAATGAATATGTACTATGAATAATTGTCAAATATTTCAGCTATTCGAATTTCATCAGATACGTTGTACTACTTGTTTAGGATATCACAGAAGAACCAAGGCTCAATAAAGAAGCATGCTGAATATCGGGAGCGAGATGTACAACATGACAAGGCAAACGCATACCTGAATTGTGGTTTCCTTGCGATACAGTTACAAACATCAATCCCATACACATTGCTGGAAATAAAAGCTCCGAGAGGACAGCCTTTGAGCAAGGAACTTAGCAAATTTCGTAGCTGCAGGCCCAGGCCTAATAACATCTGGGTCACCTGAAACAGCGCATGGACTATCATCCCCAACACCTATGCACCACCCTCCGGTAACTGGCTCTCTCGGCAACCGGTGCAAAATGTTCTCATCAATGTGCTCCAGGACCGGATCATCCTTGGGAAATCTAGTCCCAAAAGCCGCACCACTTTCAGTCATATTCTCAACATCAGCCATAGTCAGCAGACGTGGCTCTTTTTTGGAGGAACCATCCCATATTGAATAGTGCAGATCATGGTTAACAACGGTCCTGTTGAATTCAGGAGAGTTGCAAACAACTGTTTGGAAATACTTCGTGTGCGGCAAGGGCATGTTAGTGTAGTACATCAGCAGAGTTCTTGGCAAATTATCCGTACCGACGATACAATATTCGATAAACTTGCGAGATAGGATAACGGATGAAGAGCCTGCAAGGAAAGAGTAGGTATAAATAAACGTAGCTTTGACGTTTAGCTCAGCAACTATAACAAACATGCCAAAAAGATGTAACCTATTGATGCATATAAGGTATATTGTAGAGGCTTTGCCATTTAATCAAGAAATGAACCATCAAACAATTTCAAGGCAAAGCAGAACTCTTCCATCTCATTTATGTTTTTTGGAATCCTTTCATCCATAGTTGTCTATCAATTCAAATTCATGTCTTCAAAACTTTACATATATGTACAATGGTTAATGAATAAACGCAGAAATAGTAGACAAGATTTTGAGATGAGGGAACACAAATGATAATGGTCGATGACACTAAAACTATACAAGCTGTTATGATAAAATCTGAGTACAGTCCGACAGAAATCCAAAGTTTTTGAGTTATATTACATAATTCCATATTTTATCATTATTCATTACATAGTTTTTTACAGAAAACAGCCACAACCAAAACACTGAGTACGAGTGCCATTACCATCTTCAACTCCACTTTGTATCTAGGTTTGCCAGTTAACAAGTTTTAGCAACTATGACAAACAGGAGCTGCAGGTGAGATAAGCAAACCAGCTGGGTTAGGCTGGACCAGTGGAACCTTTTGTTTTAGTGAAATGTATTTTTTTTTTTTGAAAACACACAACCGTAATAACTTCGTATAGCATACACCATTTAATCAAGAAATGAACCATCAAACAATTTCAAGGCAAAGCAGAACTCTTCCATCTCATTTATGTTTTTTGGAATCCTTTCATCCATAGTTGTCTATCAATTCAAATTCATGTCTTCAAAACTTTACATATATGTACAATGGTTAATGAATAAACGCAGAAATAGTAGACAAGATTTTGAGATGAGGGAACACAAATGATAATGGTCGATGACACTAAAACTATACAAGCTGTTATGATAAAATCTGAGTACAGTCCGACAGAAATCCAAAGTTTTTGAGTTATATTACATAATTCCATATTTTATCATTATTCATTACATAGTTTTTTACAGAAAACAGCCACAACCAAAACACTGAGTACGAGTGCCATTACCATCTTCAACTCCACTTTGTATCTAGGTTTGCCAGTTAACAAGTTTTAGCAACTATGACAAACAGGAGCTGCAGGTGAGATAAGCAAACCAGCTGGGTTAGGCTGGACCAGTGGAACCTTTTGTTTTAGTGAAATGTATTTTTTTTTTTTTGAAAACACACAACCGTAAGTTGTAGAGGCACGTGCCACAAGTCAAGAAACTAAGGAACTTAAGGTTTTTCTTTACTGACAATCCTATCATACATCAATAAGCAGCGGCATTCTGTAAAAGCTAATGCATATACAGGACAATTATAAGGCACCGGGTTAAGCTTCAGGCAGATGCATATTGTTGAAAGATACTACTCATTCTGGTCCACTTTAAAGGTGCAATATGACTTGGTGTGTAACCCAAGTTGTACTTTAACCAAAAATTCCTCTCCTAATATACTGTTACCAAATACAAGATCAAAAATACCGGAGTATGCATAGAATATGAACCTAATGAACCACTTTTGCATCACCAAACTCATATATTGTTTGCATAATTTCTAGTCAACTGGTTTGCAAAGTTTGAATTTCGGAATACACACGCGGCTTACAGAATAGGATGGAGGGAGTATGTCTATAGCCCCTGTGTTATGATTGTTGATGGTATTAGTCATCACTTTAGTTCCTACAGTCTTGCATAGAAATGCAAATTTGCCATATGAGCGAAAACTTAAAAACCAGGAGAAACCCACAAGGTTGAATGCATACATTCTAGGATCTCAATGGAGGTGTAAAGTTTATCAAGTTTATGATTACATGTGTTTTATCTAATAAAGAAGCATCAGTCAACAAATATATTCACCAGTATGCGGTAAAATATTTTCACTAGCATGCTTAATAAACTGGGTATGGCTTGACCATTAGTATAATAGCATTACAAGACATGTAACTCTATACCGTTCTAACATTATACCAGGAGCCCAGGAGTATTAATAAAGTGTGATAGGTGCTTTTATGCTTCACCCTTGCAATGGAATTGCATGCAGACTGAAAAAATACTCCCCTCACCTGTAAATAATTTGTAAGCATTTGGCAGGTCACGCTTTTGAGTTGCATAAAAGATGTCATTCCTGGATGAGAGATAAAGACCAGGATCCACAACAATTGGCCTTATCTGTCTTGACCTGAATGCATAGAGATACAGCGTCATGAACTTCAGTCTCAAATTCGAGAGAACAGAACTTAAAACAAGTGATCCTTTGCAAAAGTGTTCTTACTCTTTCCAACCAATATAGCTCGAATGCTGAATGAAGTTTAGATCCTTCGGTAGATATGATAAAACATGCAGGAGGTCTACAATTTGGAAGTCAAGCCAGCTAACAAGAGTTAAGCTCAATCAATAACTTCCAACACAAATGAGTAATGAAAGAAACAACCTAAAGCATTTACTACAGCTCTAGCCTATCACTCCTAACTAAAAGATTCAATTAACTACAGTAAGACCTAATAGTATCAAAATAGCAATTGCTTGTGTTCAGTGTCAATACACAGTTGCATGTGACACACATACATAGAACATAAATATGAGATAAATTAATTGCTTTCCAAGGTCAATGAAAACCGGTTCTGATACCACAATTTTATTGAGGCAATGGCAAGGATGAGAGAAATTAATTGTTTTCTAAGCTCAATGAAAATCAGTTCTGATACCATAATTATAATGTGGCAATGGAAAGCTATTTCCTCGCTCCTATGTGGTTATTGCACTATTCTACACGTAACATTCTTTTCTAAAACACCATACATACTATATCTATACGACAGGGAAGTGAAAATAGCGGCCAGGTGTAAAGCCAGATATGTTGCACGATAATTCATTCTACTTCCAAAATCCAAAATGCCACTTCTTTGGGTGTGCTCTTTTCTTCAAACATATGAAGTAATATAAACTTTTTGGGCGAACTGGCATAAAAACCTATACAGATGCTATTTAGTTCGCAAACTAGTTCCCTCATAAACCACAAATAACAAAGAACTATATTCCTTGAAGGCCAGGCGCCCAGCCACATACCTTTCTATATCTATTTTGATGGATGTCTGTGCGGTAACAGATTGATACATCAACATTTTACTGCTGCATTGAGACAGATCGTCTATGCTAAAAACAAACTTCTCGAAGCTACATTTCATGCAGATTAAAAGAACATTGCAGAAAATGAATACTCTGTTGATTTACCAAAATTCCTAGATCTATATTCTAGAACATCTCTGCAACACTAAAATTTGTCACATGAACAAAGGTATCCAATGGGCTATAGAGAAGAGAAGAATCACCATCGGGGGTGACCAGCGGGTAGTCGGCAGCGTCGAGGGGCACGAACCAGTCCCAGTCCTGGCCGAGCTGCAGCAGCAGCGCGGCGCCGTGAAGCGTCTCCGCAAGCGTGGAGGCGCCGCGCGGGTTGGCGAACCCGGGGTCCCCAACAACATGGACGTTGTCGCGGCCGGGGCCGGTCCGCGCCTTCCGGGCGAGCCGCGCGCGGTCGGCGGCCGAGGAAGCGCGGGCGCGGAGGCGGTCGACGTCGCCCGCCGAGCCCGTGAGGAGGAATGCGAGGGTGGGGGGCGCCGGACCGGCGGAGGAGACGGCGGTGGAGATGTGAAGCGGCGCGCGAGGGGGCGGCGGAGGCGGGGGCGAGGGGACAGGGGAGGATGAGGAGAAGAGGTGGAGGAGGAGCAGGAGGAGGGCGGAGAGGAGGAGGCAGGGCAGCGGGCGGGAGTCCTTGGGGGCGACGCCGAGCGGCAGGGCGGCGGATCTCGGGCTCTCGGCAGCGGGGGAAGAGGAAAGTTCTCCCGATGTTGGTGGCTGGGCTGCGGCACTGGTGCGTCTGATGAGACTGCCCTGAACCACGTTTGGTGGTGCTCCTCTTTCATTGGGTTTGCCTTTAAGCCCTTTGCGTGCAAAAGCCGAAACCTTGCTTGTTTTATTTACTACAAATTAAAACTTAAACGAACTGGCATGATTTCTACCTTTTAGAACAAGGGGCTGTTCGTTTTTTCGCCTAGATTTTAGCCATTTAAAATATTGTCATTTAAGTATACTAAATAAAGTCTAATTACAAAACTAATCGCAGGGCCTCAGGCTAATTGGCGAGACGAATCTAATAAGAGTAATTAAGACATGATTAGAAGATAGTCATTGTAGCATCATAGTAGCAAAACATAGATTAATTAGGCTCGTTAGATTCGTCTCGGAAGTTAGCCCCCTCTCTGTAAAAAGATTTTATAATTAGACTTTATTTAATATTCTAAATAACAAGATTCTCTTTGATGTGACAAGCAGGCCC
Source organism: Eragrostis tef (assembly GCA_000970635.1). Classification (NCBI taxonomy): domain Eukaryota; kingdom Viridiplantae; phylum Streptophyta; class Magnoliopsida; order Poales; family Poaceae; genus Eragrostis; species Eragrostis tef. Next base: position 110,483 of record LAPY01001448.1, read on the forward strand.
TAAACTACACTAAGCAATTGCCTACCTGAACTTTTTATATGTATGTAATACATTGCATATAAAAGACGGAGAGAAAACAAAACAATCCGATCAGCTAATAGGACTACATAATGGAAACCAGAGACACCACAAGGGAGAAGAAGATTAGCGTCTGTGACTTTCCTAGCTCGACGAGACCAGAATTTGAAATCTCCATCATAGTTTTTGAAAACTTCTGCATGCAACATGACGACTGCGTCAAAGGCTTTTCGGTTCCGACCTTTCCATATATTCCACTAGAGGTATAAAATAGTTAGAGCATGCTCATTCTTTGGCTTTTATACCTTCCTTAAAAATATTTCCTCAATGGTGAACTCTGTATCACGTCAATTGTATGGTACCGAGTGAATTCTTGATCATGAGATATTATCGTGATAGCTTTACAAGTGTTAAATCGGCCAGAGTATTAAAGGATTATTTGACGTGTACAGTGAGAAATGTTGTAGTTGCCTTTTGTAATACAAGAGTGCTATACAAATCCGGCAGAGATTTTGTAGGAAAAAACACAAGTTTCAGAAGGAAAAAAAACGCATTGCACACTCTATAATGCATTTGAGCTTCAATCGCATTTAAGTATATCAGATCTCCCCAAAGCAAGCCAAGAAGGTGCGCGTAATCAGCAAGCAGATGCTCCACTGTCTATCCATAGCGCTCACATAAAGCACAAGGGTCTTGTGTCCAAACAAGGCCTGTCAACTTTCAAGAAGTTTTACGGGCTCAAAAGAAGAAAAAAAAAGACGAAGTTTTACGCGCAATGGAGCCGCGCTCGTCCAAGCAAGGAAACCACAAGTACTTGTACAGTCAGAGCTTGAGCACAAGGGCTGTGTGCTGATCCTAATGTCACGATCGAAGAAACAGTTTGGGCAAGAGCGTGTGCTGCACCGCCATGTGCTCGCAACCGTACCTGATAGCCTTTGTGCCATCTTGAAGATCCGGTTCGATGAAGATCCGGTTCGATCTAGCCACTGATCGCAAAAGTAATGTCAGGGCCGTGCGCTGCAACAACCGGTCTTGCTACGTGCACAGCCGGAAATGGTAAGCTACGAGTGTACGGGGCCATGAACACTGCATGAACCTCTGACCGGAGAGCTGCTATGCAATGCAACGCCATGCGAGGTTGGGGGCTTGGCATCGTTTCTCAGACAGCAGGTGTTGCCATTTGCAGGAAAAGAAGAATGCACGGTCCCTTGAACTGAACATATCCGCGGCAAGGCAAACTTTACCGGATTTTATGTGATTTGCCTCGATCACGGAGAAACGAAAGCAAAACCCGTCAAAATCACCAGCATCGATGAGTGACAGACACTTCGCACTCCGCGTATGCTCTTGATTGAGAGAACTGATTGGTAAGAACTGAACCCATTTGAACAGACAGAGCTATCACCATGAGTCTTGTTACAGCAGCAAGATTGCAGGAGATTTTTGTCACAATGACGCTCTTCATTTTTCTGATTTCCGTGCCAGAGAGACTACTCTGGCAAGCAGCAACTGCTGCATAAACCCCTAATCCTAAAGTCCTGATGACACGGCGAAAATTGGATGGAAAAACTAAGCAGATACGGAGCAAACCTAATCATAATCTCTAATCATCTCCATCCTCCATGGCCAAGAAAAGCAACGGTCTTTCTCGGTCAAGGTGGATGCTCTATCACTTGCCATTGGCGGGGGGGGCGGCGGCGCGCGGCGCGGGGCGGCCGGCCGCGGTGTCCTCCTCCGGGTGGCGGCGCATCTCCAGGACGCGGCGGTGGGAGTTGGAGTGCAGCAGCGGCGAGAATGTGGGGCTGTTAATCGGCCGGTACTCCGGGAACAACCGCCCGGACTTGTACCTCACGCCGCACGCGTTGCACAGCGTGCTGGGCCCGTCCGGGCCCTGCCGCCACTGCGGCGTCTCCTCCGACGCGCAGTGCGAGCAGCGCCGCCGCGGCGCCCCCCCACCGAGCGGCAAAAGAGCAATTTTTAGCGCCTATCGCAACCCAAAACTCAGCCGCAGTCATGGGAGGAGGGGAGACAGGTACCGCGTGGTCAAAGAAGGCATTCAAGCTGGCGTCCGCGCCGCCGGCGAGTTCATCCCCCGCCGCCGGCGCGTTCTTGTCCGCCGCTCCGACCCCCGCCATGGTCGCCGCCGCCGCCGTCAGGGTGCAGGGATAAAGAAATGGAATTTTTATTCGATTACTTGAAGACCTCTATTCGAGATGATCCGGGGGCTTTTTATCATCGGCTTTTCAACCCTTTTTTGGGAGGTTTTTGTTCCTACCTTAGCCGTTTCACACGCTGAAGCAGGAGGATTTGTCTGTGTTCTTGAGGGGATGCTAGAAATCCATAAGTTTTAACGAGGGTAATAACCCCATGGCGTTCACGTGGGATGGGTTGGCACTGTGCCTAAGGACGATTTGGGTTTTATTAGCTGCTTATTAAAACGTCCAGTTTAACCAGGATACCCCATTAGGGTTTCCTTCATCAGGTCTAAGCACCAGCGATAGAAAACGGGACCAGCCAGAGCGACACGGTACATCATTTGGTTAGATGAGTTCCGGTTCACAGTATCTTCAACCCCATACCATCGGTTGCAAGAGAGAGAGAAAAAAAAAGTGGTAAGGTGATATTTCCGCCAACTTATAAGTTAGTAAAAATTGATGCTAAACATAAGTCGAGTTTTTGAATAAAATATTCTATTTGTCCGGCATTTTCTTTTCTTTTATAGGTTGTGAGAGCTAACGGGTATCTTTGTCGTTAGAGCTAACCGTCTAACTTTCAAAATCAAGGAAAAATGTTCAAAGAAGCCAACATCAATACGTTCATAGAATTTTTGATAGAATCCAACCGACTTATTGATCACTTGTAACGTACTACAAATTTACCTTTCTTTGTAATAAAACATTCTATTTGTCTGGCATTTTCTTTTATAGGTTGGGAGAGCTAATGGATCTCTTTGTCGTTATTGGGAGAGCTAACCGTATAACTTTCAAAATCAACAAAAATTATTCAGAAAAACCAACAAGAATACGTTCGTAGAATTTTTTATAATATCCAATTGATCATCACTTGTAACATACTATAAATTTCTTATGAAATAAATTTTGATTGTTTCCTGAAAATTATTTTTGACCAATGCTTCAGTCATATTCTCTTATAGGTGTTGCATTGTACATAAGCATAAACAGTTATCACTATAATTGTTGAATCAACGGTGATTGTAACTCATTCCATCACACAAGACCATTAGCAAGCATATGTACAATTGCTCAAATAGGCAAAGAAGAGCTAAAAGTTAGCCAGGTCAAAATGTGCAACAACTTTGATACCTGAGTTCTTTAAACGGTAACTCTTGAAAAATGTTTCTTTTTGCAAATTCTGTATTATTACGATTTACGCTAGCAAAAAAGAAATACAACTTGCTACTTCCGTTTTTTTTTTTCTTTTGTCGCCGCTGGTTAGCACATAGTATCCGCGTAGGAACGTGAACTGTGACCGTTCCAGCTGTTAGATTACTTTTGCTTGAGCTGGGTCCTATGGCTGTTTGATTAGCTGGCATTTGATCTTGGGCTTAAGTGCCGCTATATCGAAGACACAGGAAGCATGTGTGGCTCACGATGGCTGCACTGCACGACGCGAATGTGGCTGCGGAAAGCCGCGTACAGTTGGTCATCGCATGGGCTACAGTCTACAGATATTGACGTTCACTCGACGCAGTTGTCGGCCCCGTCCATTCGCGCTCGGTTTCCAGAATCCGTAGGCCGCACGGCCCATATGGCTCCATGGGTTGGCCTTCCACACGGCGCGGTTGACGATGGTCCACGAAAACTTCGCGGCCCGCGTCGCGTGCCGTGTTTCCCAGCGGCAGCACATGGCTAAACGCACGGGCGCGACCGCGCGATCCTCGAGTGGGACTTGCAGTGTTCGTTACGCGTGTGACGACGTGTCGGCGTGGCTAGGCGCGGGCGAGTGCGGCTTGGCCGTTTGGGCAACCATCCATTTTCGGGGGCAAGCGCACGACGCACGTCGCGAATGCCTCGGCGCCGGCGTGACCACGCACGGGAGCAGTGAAGCGCAGGACGCGCTCGTGTCTACGCGTGCGAGCATCGCCCTAACGCAGCGTGTTCGCCTGCGCTCCTTGCCCCGGCAAAGCATCCATAGGCCGCCGGAGCCCAGGGGAAGAACGCCCTGGCCACGAAATACCGAGTGACCTAAACGGCACAGCTAGTTCAAAAAAACGAGACAGCTTCCCGTGCACCATCGGCACCAAATTCCCAGCGACAGGTGTGCTTACGCGCTCGGATTAAACCAAATCATGTGCTTAGGCATGTTTAATCACAGGCTGCAATGTGCAATGATGAGGGGCTTGGGGACGAAGAGCCTCCTGCTCTCCACCGCAACCCGTCTCACGGTGGTGTGTACCAAGTTGGCATTGATGCAACGTGTCCAGGCTTTCACCACCGAACATATATTCTCCCCCTGATACACCCAATACACCGCATGTCAACTAATTTATGCATCAAAGGTGCCTAACTAAACAAGAGTAATAATAATAAAGAAAGGTAACACTTAAACAAGAGTGCTCACCGTCTACAAAGTGTTTGTACGCGTACGGAGTGGCCACACATGTTATCTGCTTAGGGGCGTCTCCTTCCATTACTGAACAATCGATAATTAGCAAAAAGCAATTTTTCTGCATGTGGCATGCTACTACGCAGTGCATAAGAAATGTGCCGGCCTGCAAGTTAATGCCGCTTGATTTCGCTAATTGGACGGCAAATTCGTATTTTTATTCCGACCCTTCCGTACAGATAAACGACGATATTCTTGCTCCATAACATCCTTTCACCAGAACTTGAATGTCCAGAGAGGAGCAATATGTTTCGGAACTGAAACGGCGATGCCATTTGGTTGGAAACTTCCCTTGTTCAATCATAGACACATATGCACGGGAATATACATCAGAACTGCATATCGATTACCTCCGAAGAGCCATGTGAAATAATCTACACCTAGGAAAACCAGAGTAAGAGACGAATAATGCCACAATAATTGCTAGATAATCCGCCCTCCCGAGAGAGAGAATTTTTCAGAAGCTGCAAAGCGAGGGGCACTTCACATGGCCCCCATCTTACCTCCCGCGCTGGCCGTTGCAACGGAGCAATTAACAAAAGGGTGAGACGCGAGCGGCAACATGAAGGCCATGTGTGCCTGCATGTGGGCTAGCGAAGCGCAGGTAACCGAGTTGGGACGGAGGCTAATCGCTTGCATTTGCAGTTGGTGGCCGCATCTCCAACCGAGTTGGGAGGGAGGCTAATCGCTTGCATTTGCAGTTGGTGGCCGCATCGCGCATGATTGCAGCTAGTTTTGGGTACCTTCTTGCCGCCATCTTTCGCTGTTCCCTTGCTTGTAATACCGATTCGGCCAAAATCCTGACATCGTGCTTGGCAGTTGGATAATCTCCGCCTCAGGTTATGGAAAGCAGCATGAAGGTGTAATATGATGATATATAAATTTCGGTCACAAACTCACAATGTTCACAAATTTAATTTCGTTCAGAGAATAATGTGATAAACGAAATAGCTGTTGAACTCACTGGACTGGATGGAACTTGTGATTCTGGTATCTATCACAGACGACTGAACAATCGTAGCCGTTGAGATTACAATGCACGTAACATGCCCAGAGAAGGTTAGAAGAATCCATCGGTGTATGATGTTCATGTGTGCCAACCAGGTGGGTCCAATAATGGCTGCCCGTCTGTATAACATGCGAAGGTTCTGAGAGGAAGCCATCAGAGTGGGCGAGTAATTGGAGTTTTGGGAGCGGAGGGATCATGTTATTTGTTGTGTAAGTGAACTACAGAGAAGGGATTATTAATTTTGTTTGTGGGATAGTACACTTGATAAAGTGGTAACAGTTGAGTCAGTTGGGCTGACTTTTTGAGGGGAGGACAAGGGTCCTGTTGCTGCTTGTACTTTTCAGTGCTTGTTTACAACCTGGATGTCCCCCCAGGGCAAAGTAATATGGCTGCTACTACATGACAACCTTTTACATGCTTAGGTGACATGATAAAGATGAATAGTTTGATATAGGGGAACGATCATCTTTTATGCAGTAATCCAGTATTGTTCTTGCAGCTTTCTCATTTCTTTGATTCATGCTCAAGATATCGTGCATTTGTTAATGCCATGGTGCAAACCACTCCATTTGTTAATACCAAAAACACTACATCTAGTGAGGTGTCCGTTTTAGTGAAGCCTTATATAACACCCTTTTGGTATTTGTAGTTGCTCTCTGAAATGCGCTAGTAACTTAGAGGCAGCAGCTTCATCAAACCGAAACAGATGGTTCAGCAATTATATTGACAGCTTCATATTTACACATCAAACCAGTCATCAGAACTAGGCTTCCCTAGCATATAAAGAAGACAAACAAAAGAAAGATGCCGCATGATGATGCTGATTGAAATCCTTGGACTTGCTTGGTTGCTAGCTTTCCTTCATCATGTTACATCGGTCACTGTTTTAGTAATTTACTCGCAGTGCTATAGGTCATGCCAGCTTTACAGGACTAGAGCTTTTTCCAGAACAGATCATCCTCATGCAAACAGCAGCTGTGTCATCCGTGAAGATACTGTTAGATTGTGGAATTCGAAATTCTATGGAACCTATAAAAAAATGACTGACTAAGTGGTCTAAGAACCACTAGAGTTCTTCATCAATAGAGACAGGCGAGAATAAGTTAATCTTTAAGCCTGGCTAATTTATCAACTTATTGTCTCTATTTACAAAGAAAATGAATATGAACATTGGCTCCATTGCAAGAACATTTTTTCAGACATATTCAAGTTCAGAATCAAATTTCTCGTACCATTTGAACAGGCATACTAAAAACGTATTATATTTTTTTTTCAGAATTCAAATCAATATCTCTTTGACTTCTTATGCTAACCCAAAAAAAAAACGTAAGTGATCCCTGTTGAGGAAATTTCCCTAAGCGCAAAGATTCCCTGAATTTGACAATTTAGTCATTGTGCTAAAGCCTGACGTCCTCAAGAATCTAATCAATAACGAGAGTAGCATTTCCATGTGTTGCAAATAATTTAGCCTGGGCAAGTTGTGCATATGCTGATATGCAGCTCCGCCCAGTCCAGAAAATGTCTAGTACTAACGATAATTCCCTGTTTGCATGTTCCATCAATGCATCTAATGTTTCTCCAGCTGAATTAAATTTCGTAAAATGTTTCGTTATTTCTTACTTGAGATTTTTTACAACTCATATTCAATGTACTTTTAATTAGTTACTGACGAACATTTGTCAGACAGGTACCTGAAATTTTGCTTAACATGCTATGGTAATGGAAATTTATTAGGAATCTAGTGCATTATGATTCACTAGAATGGTTGTTAGATATATCAGTAGTGCATTATGTAGTAGATCTATAGGTGATTCAGAAGAGCAGTATGATTCCTTCTTACCAGCAGTCAAGCCTGACGAAATAAGAAGAATAGAAGATTCTTGATCGCTTTTTCACTCCTTGCATTAGACCCTTAAAATATGAGCTGTTGATGACACCTGGAACAGAATCTTACAGTGCCTCCAGATTTCCCCCATGCAAGGATCACTGACACAAGTTCCATTGTACATGCAAGATAAGATTAAAGTACTAGTTTTAGAATCAGTCATTTGTTAAACACCCACAGCACACTTGGATGCTTGCTGCTCTTCCTATGTAGCTTTGCCCCCTTTAATAAATTATACTAACTAAAGTAATCTTGTCGTTAACCATGCCTGTTCAGTTTAGCGAACTTCCACTGTTCAGATTGTCTGCCTTAATGACAATCGTGCTCACTTGAAGCATATTTTTTATTTGTTTTGTCCGAAAATGATGGTTGATTTTTTGCTTTAGTTTCCTTGAAATACATATAGTCTGTTCAGAAACTAGTTGCTAGCATTATTCAGTCCTTCAGTACTGACTAGTTCTCCGCTGAATGAAAAATTCCAGTTCGTTTCTTTTTGCTTCGAAAGATCTTTCCAGTTCGTTCAAAAGAACATACAGTAGATCGACTACTTCCTTCCATGTCAGTAAATGAAACATTTACTTGAAATGATAATTGTTGATGAAATCCGTCAAGAGAGTGCTTCAAATCTTCAGCAATAAGTAGAACCATACCGTCAGGGTTAATCGACTCTTCAGATCAACAACATTCATAACTGCAAATAGCTCTGCAAGAACACAATGCAATAAGGAATCAACTCCAATAGAACCACCATGTTATGTGCCATACAATCATTGTTATTCCATTGTTTAAACCAACAAGACAAATTTCTCTCTCCAATGACGAGTGATCAGTTTGCCTTTCACACATTCCCTTAACCACATGGGCCATGTCTCCCCAAGCTCTCAATAATTCCAAGAGCATTTCCAGCCTATGTCCATGCCTCCTCCTAACCTTTACACTCACATACCGAGCTGTTGTTGTGCTATCCATGGCCCCACAGAGGATACTAACACCATGTACGTACCTAACACTTCAACAAACAGCAGTGTACCAACGCAGTAGCATGCCGCGGAGTACTAGTAGTATTTTATTGTCCAATCCCCGTCCAAACACATAAATAAATGCGTTAATCTCATCCTAATCATAGAGATAACCCTATATACTTTCCTTCGAGTTTCCCTCCATTTCTCTATTCCTTCAAACAATGCAATGAAAACACAGAGCTAGTGAAGGAGAACAGGCGAGGGCAGAGGAGTGAAGGAGAAGAACAGAGGAACCGAGTATGACAAGTGCTACTCCAAGGCAAAGTAGCACTTCACACCTGTTCTTCTCCTTGTCCTTCTCCTTGGCGCTGCTGTGCTGCATTGCCGTGTGCAATGCCGCCGGTGACGAGGCCGCGGCGCTGCTTGCCATCAAGAAGTCGCTCGTCGACCCCTTGGGTAAGCTCCAGGGCTGGAATTCTGCGTCGGCCTCGTCGCATTGTACCTGGGATGGCGTGAAATGCAATGGCAAGGGCGTCGTCACCGGCCTCAACCTCGCCGGCATGAACCTGAGCGGCACCATCCCGGAGGACATCACCAGCCTCTCCGGGCTCACCTCGATCATCCTGCAGAGCAACGCGTTCGCCGACGAGCTGCCTCTGTCGCTCGTCTCCATTACGACACTCCAAGAGCTCGACGTCCGCAACGCGTCGGGCAACAACTTCGCCGGCCCGCTTCCGGCGGACCTCGGCAATGCCACGGCGCTCGAGACGATCGACTTCAGGGGCGGCTTCTTCTCCGGCACGATCCCCAAGTCCTACGGCAAGCTCAAGAAGCTCAAGTTCCTGGGCCTCTCAGGTAACAACCTCGGCGGCGCTCTCCCGGCGGAGCTGTTCGAGATGTCGGCATTGGAGCAGCTCATCATCGGCTAAAACGAGTTCTCCGGCGCCATCCCTGCCGCCATTGGCAAGCTCGCCAACCTCCAGTACCTCGACCTGGCGATCGGCAAGCTGGAAGGTCCTCTTCCGGCGGAGCTCGGTCGGCTGCAGTACCTCAACACCATCTACCTCTACAAGAACAACATTGGCGGCTCGATACCCAAGGAGATCGGCAGCGTCTCCTCCCTCGTCATGCTCGACCTCTCCGACAACGCGCTCACCGGTGCCATCCCCGCCGAGCTGTCGCAGCTCACCAACCTGCAGCTGCTCAACCTCATGTGCAACAGGCTCAAGGGCGGCATCCCGGCGGGCATCGGCGAGCTCCCCAAGCTCGAGGTGCTGGAGCTCTGGAACAACTCCCTTACCGGCCCGTTGCCTCCGTCGCTCGGCAGCGCGCAGCCGCTGCAGTGGCTGGACGTGTCGACGAACGCGTTGTCGGGGCCCGTGCCCTCCGGGCTCTGCGACAGCGGCAACCTGACGAAGCTGATCATGTTCAACAACGTGTTCACGGGCCCGATCCCCGCGGGCCTGACAGCGTGCTCGACGCTGGTCCGTGTGCGCGCGCACAACAACCGGCTGAACGGCACCATCCCCGCGGGGCTCGGGCGGCTCCCGCGGCTGGCGCGGCCGGGGGGCCCCGGGGAACGGCCTTCATCGACCTCTCGCACAACAAGCTGCGGTCCGCGCTGCCGTCCAACATCCTGTCCATCCCGGAGCTGCAGACGTTCGCGGCCGCGGACAACGAGCTCATCGGCGGGGTGCCGGATGAGATCGGCGACTGCCCGTCGCTGTCGGCGCTCGACCTCTCCAGCAACCGTCTGTCCGGCGCGATCCCGGCCAGCCTCGCGTCGTGCCAGAGGCTCGTCTCGCTTAGCCTCCGGAGCAACCGCTTCACCGGGCAGATCCCTCCGGCGATCGCCGGGATGTCGACATTGTCGGTCCTCGACCTCTCCAACAACCTCCTCTCCGGCGAGATACCGAGCAACTTCGGCAGCTCGCCGGCGCTCGAAATGCTCAACCTGGCGAACAACAACCTCACCGGCCCGGTACCAGCGACGGGGCTGTTGAGGACGATCAACCCCGACGACCTCGCCGGGAACCCGGGCCTGTGCGGTGGCGTGCTGCCGCCGTGCGGGACGAGCTCCCTGCGCGCTTCGTCGTCTGAGGCGTCGGGTCTCCGGCGGTCACATATGAAACACATCGCCGCCGGTTGGGCGATCGGCATCTCAGCCGTGCTCGTGGCCTGCGTCGCCGTCTTCCTT
>LAPY01001449.1:85750-102381 GCA_000970635.1 Eragrostis tef
CGTGCTCGCAGGAGCTCACGCTGTTCCACCTCCACTCGGCGGACCACACGGGCGTGGAGGGCCAGTACCACCTGCTGCTGCAGGGCGTCGTCGCCGTCACGCTCGCCGCCACGGTGCTCGGCGTCGCCTCGCCGAGGAGCTTTGCGGTGAGCCTGGTGCGGTCGGCGAGCCTGGCGTTCCAGGGCGTGTGGTTCGTGGTCATGGGCGTCATGCTGTGGACGCCGGCGCTGCTGCCGAAAGGGTGCTTCCTCAGCCACGAGGACGGCCACGACGTCGCGCGGTGACGTGACGACGACGGCGGCGGGGCGCTGGCGCGCGCCAAGGCGCTCGTCAACCTGCAGTTCAGCTGGTACCTGTCCGCCACCGTGGTGTTTGTGGTGGTGCTCTACCTCCGGATGTGCAGCCTGTACAAGGAGGAGCCGCAGTATGTGCCGCTGGTCAGGGGAAATGGCCATGAAGATGATGACGGTGACGACGACGACGAGGACTTGGAGGCCGCAAAAGGCGGCTCCGGGCAAGTGGTCGTTGGATCAAGGACGATGGAGATTGCACGGCCATAAGCATGGATAAAAGGAGTGATTAATATGCAGCGTTCGTGTCAAATATGTAAATTGTGCACCATGCTAGTTTGTATCTTCACGGTCTCTGGATTATGAGGTGTACATGTAAATTGTAGCTTAGTATTTTTTTTTCTTTGAAGAAAATTGTAGCTTAGAATTGGTTGTTGTTCTTGAGAGGTTGTAGTTTAGTGTTGGTTGTTCTTGATTGGTCACTGGTTTGGTTACTACTACTACTGCTACTACTACTACTACTACTACTACTGCTACTGCTACTGCTACTACTACTACTACGTTATGTTTGATGATCAGGTTAAATAGTTTGATCATGTTGAGAGTTAGCATGTTGTGGCTCGAGACTTGTACTAAAAATATGGGTATTATGGTTGTAGAATTGTTTGGTTCCGGCTGGTTGCTTATTTCCTTCCCTTTTCTTTTGGGAAGATTCTAGTAGTACATTACAATTCTGAACTTTCATTCTCCCCTTTAGGTATTCTGAATTTTTGAGGTTAGGATACTGAATTTTCACTCCCATTTATGTCTTGATTGTTTCAGTGATTCATGCATCGTTAGGTTGAATGTTTTCCGACGGGCTAGGTAGGTTGAATTTTATATCTATGATGAAACTGCTTGTTTTTCCATGTAGCCACTGGTTTCTAAATTTACCGCGTGAACACACACTTGCTGATATCGGAAGGCTCTCAACTGGAACAACGAACGAGGCACACAAGTCTGTCCATGTCTTGGAACACCGGAAATGAAATCATTGCAGTTTTTTTTTTGTTCCCTTGTGAGTAACATACTTAAAGGGGCGAATGTTAGGTTGAAATCATGATTGATTTGCCTACAGCCTTGATTGGGACGGGCAGAATGGTTTCGGGGTTCATCGGCCTTCCCAATTCTGGGATACTTACAGGGCCTACTAAAGGCCAAGCATGGTAGGCAGGCAGCACGTTGCTTTATAATATCAAGTTCTGCCATCCTAGTTTGCTCGTCGTTAAAAAATCATACTACCCCGCGCAGCTGTTCGAAGTTGGTACTTTAGAGTCTTTTTCCCTCACAAAATAGCAATTTATAGATTTTTTCCGGTTTCCTGTCATGATTTCTTTTTACCTTTTTTTCTTCTTGAAGCATGACAACGACTCCACGAGAATAATTACAACTCTACACGAGAATAATCACAGCTCTCTTTGATTGGGACTGGCATTTTACATTTGGGTCAACACATATTGCAAATGTGAAACCATCGGTATTGCACTTCATCGGTGTTAATCTATATGATTACGACAGTCTTATGAGCGCATGATTGCAGGAAGCGAAGTATGGTGCAAACTGGAATATGAACACTTTGCGGTGCGTTAGCACTTAGCACCATTCACTTTTGCGTAAAAACATAGACACTGGACATGTCAATAACACAATGAACCTTTTCTTCAAAAAAGGAGAATCTGAGTCATCTGACAGTATAAATAGTATAGATACCTTTTGCTTTTCCAAAACAGCAAACTTCGGCTGATAAAAAGTACAGTACTTGAGGGTTTCTTACAGCTGAACCGCCTATCCATACTAATAAGTAACAACGATGCAGCGAAGAAAACATGTGATTAGCACACAACCAGAGCAAATGTTAGGCAGGAGAAAAAAATCTATAAGCTCACTGTAATAGATGCAATTAGTCCTGGCTGCAGCGGCCAATGTTATGCAGGCAAGGAGCAACCCTGTTGACACAATATTAATGCCCAATGTACACAAATTGCTTCCGCCTAGGTTCAATATCGAAAGCAGTTGGTGAAGAATATCGACATGTATTCTCAGAGATACTGATCATGTATCCGCGCACGATTCTCTTCCCACCATAACCTTGCATGCATCTCACTGAATCTCTCTCGGCTGCATGAAGACATGAAAGGGTAAATTTTATAATCAATGAACATTTGTTTACTCTATTTCTTTCTAACAAACTGGAGAAGAACATTTCACAATTGTGATATCTAAGGATATCAATTCACTGTGGTGATATGTAACTACAATTTCATTCTAGGTAATCTGAAAGTTAGTTCTGCTAAAGTGAAAATAACAATATATATGAGGCGTTATATTAGTTCAAGTGAGCCAGGCCGCTATTTACCAGTCCTAGATTACCATTGAGATACTAGACTTTCTAACCAATTTTGCTGAAAGTCCATTGCAGAGAACCGATCTAATTGGCTAACTGAGAAGTAAATGCTTTGCAAAGTCTGGGCTCTCAGTGACCAAGTTATAAATATAGTAGTTATCACAGACACAGTACAAATCCTGATAAAAAACCAGTCACAAAAAAAAAAAAACATCAAACCTGAATCGGACACGACGAAGTTCTCTGATGCCACCATGCAGAGCCCGAATAGTAATATATACACCAGGCTCATCCTCTTCGACCCATTCTCTCTCCTGGTCACTGGCATTGCTAACAGAGACTGAAAGTTCACTAGAACGATCCAAATCTTCAGGCGATGAGCTTGTTCTAACAGATGCATCTATTGATGAAGTTTCTGTCTTTGCTCCACTGATGCTTGACAATTTAGGTGTTGATGCCAGTCCAACTGAATCATAGCAGCGGTTTCCAAGGTAGCGATCTTGGCGGTAGCCCTTGGCAAGGTGATTGGGTTGGTGCTCGAGAGAATCTGATGCACTACCCATTAGTGGTTTGTGGAAACCATGCGGTAGACACTCCTTGTTAAGTCGAGGTGTAGCTGGGTTATCCTCTTTAGATTTCTGTATGCGGTGCAAGTCATATCATATAACATGAGTTAGACAAGAAGGCATGTTTCAAATCATGAAAAAAAATCTGGAAAGGCAACCAGCAGGATGTCTTACCTCATCGCCAGACCTTGGAGTGCTAGGAAGAGGAACAGCTTGACGGTTAAACTTCTGAACATTGTAAAGCTCCATGATTTTCTCATAATTTTCTGCCCACCATCTTTGTGCTTGCCATTTGTTGAACATCTCACGGCTGTTATGCATCAATTCATGCACAGATGAGCACACCATAAAATGGTTAGTTGACACCCAAAAGAAAAAGAAAAGAAAAGCACAGGCTGGAACAAAAGGACATAGACTTTGCTTATCTGTCCATATCTTGTTAATATCATTAAATTGATGTTATGTCATTATTTTTTTCCTTCAACAGCACTTTTTTCTTGATTAAACCATTTTTGCACCTCATGTAACAATCCATACCTACTAATTATACTACATATGGAAATAGTGAGTTACCTGCAGTATCCTTCAGTTAAACAAAACACCAACACTTGGTAAAGGTCTTAGAGGAGGTTTTACAGTGATGTGAGCATAGATGTGAAAGGGAGAATAAAGGATGCGAGTCAATAACCACATAATATACCAGAGTGAATAAGTTATCAACGGAAAAGGGACCAGATGATTTAAATAGCCACTATAGGTACAAATCACCATTGGGTGCTGCCCCAAAAAACTTATCACAGTTACCAGAGTTTCATAATTAGCCATATAGATGTGTGAATATGAAAATTAATAGTTCTAGAGGGTGGAGGTACATCCAGATGCCCGGCCCTCTTAGGCACAAGTTTGGGTTCCTATTTTTCCAATATAAAATCCACCCAGTTCCTCCTAGGTAGGTCGAGGTCACAGTTAGCATATCTGAATATTTAAGGCACACTAGGCAAATAAATAAATAAGCCTTATGATGTATGAAATGATGTTTAGCAAATCTAAAGACAACAATGAAATTCGAAATCAGTGCAACCATGGCACTCGAAGTCAAATTCTAAAAGAGGCCTTCTTGCCGAGATCTAGAAACAAGAAATAAGCTACAAGTGCACCACGAGACATTAAAAATATCACTTTGTCTACGCCACTTCCCTCATGTCATTACCGATGCCAGGCAATCAAAGTAGATGCCATGAGGAGCTTCTCTCATAAAATAACAATACAGTCTGAACACAAACCGACATTGTTTAGTTAGTCTATGAATTCAGAAATTAATCAAAAAATCTCACTAGCATCCTTTTTCATTATATTCGCATATCAAGTTTGCAGGTGTCATTTATGGCCTGCATACAAAGGAACAAATACTAAAATAAAATAGTAACAGAAGTGCAGCTAATCCAATGATCCAGGTTGGCTGGCTCCCCGCATAAGCTGGGGGCTGGAGGGACCCAATTAGATTAATGAGATACCAAAGCAAGCCTTCCTTTCTTTATTACAAAAGGACAGTGAAGAACACAACCACTTGCAGTTTCTTTTTTCCTTTCATTCTGTTCCATTAAGACATCTCAAAACAGAGAGCAGGCTGCAATAGAGGCCCTCTCCTGTCTTAAACTAATAAGCACATCCTAGAGCGGGACGAAAAATCCAGTACAACTGACCGAAATGTATGACATGGATTCCGAAAAGTGGTAATGTGAGTTAGGCTTCAGATCTATTCTATGCAGTTGTGAGCTTCAGTGGTGAGTGATATTTACTGACTCCTCTGATGAATAATTCAGAAGTATAACTCTAAAGCATACAAGCAGCCAGATCCAGGCCTGTCGCAGCATGTGTGTGATTAACTAGATGCTCTATGTAGGAATCATGCCTTGGCTCTATACAGTTCAAACGGTGCAGTGTACCGTTTGAAGAATGGAAATTTGGCCAACAATCAACACATGATGCTTGAAGAAATGAAGAGATCCACATAATGTTGTATAATGTGCCTTCACCCTACCCCTTCAATGCTATTTGTACAGACAGGCTTGGAGTTGCTGATTAAAATGCTAAACTCATTGCAAAACATGTTAAGGCCCCTTTTCTTGGTGACGGAGCCAAATGGAAGTTTTTTATCTATCAATGAAATAAGAAATAATTTAACTTATATCTGAAGACAGATCTCTTGGAATTGCAGAAGGCTGCAACTCATCCACAGAAATTGCTGGTATTGAGATTCTAGCAAGGTTCACCTAAATTTAGAAATCTATCATGCACTTCTCAAAAAATTCCTTCTAATTCCACTTTGTAATCATATGAGTACCCAAAGTGACCTGTCTTCTGTGCAATGTTTTTCTAGACACTAGACGAAAACACCTAGAGCGGGACGAAAAATCCAGTACAACTGACCGAAATGTATGACATGGATTCCGAAAAGTGGTAATGTGAGTTAGGCTTCAGATCTATTCTATGCAGTTGTGAGCTTCAGTGGTGAGTGATATTTACTGACTCCTCTGATGAATAATTCAGAAGTATAACTCTAAAGCATACAAGCAGCCAGATCCACATTTTGTCCTGTCACAGCATGTGAGTGATTAACTAGATGCTCTATGTAGGAATCAAGCCTTAGCTCTATACAGTTCAAACGGTGCAGTGTACCGTTTGAAGAATGGAAATTTGGCCAACAATCAACACATGATGCTTGAAGAAATGAAGAGATCCACATAATGTTGTATAATGTGCCTTCACCCTACCCCTTCAATGCTATTTGTACAGACAGGCTTGGAGTTGCTGATTAAAATGCTAAACTCATTGCAAAACATGTTAAGGCCCCTTTTCTTGGTGACGGAGCCAAATGGAAGTTTTTTATCTATCAATGAAATAAGAAATAATTTAACTTATATCTGAAGACAGATCTCTTGGAATTGCAGAAGGCTGCAGCTCATCGACAGAAGTTGCAGGTATTGAGATTCTAACACGGTTCACCTAAATTTAGAAATCTATCATGCACTTCTCAAAAAATTCCTTCTAATTCCACTTTGTAATCATATGAGTACCCAAAGTGACCTGTCTTCTGTGTAGTTGATGGGAACAGTGATGAACCATAGTTTCCTTTCGACTCTTTGAAAGACAGGTACTATCTATCCCTTTCACAATCTCTTTTTCATACTGGAAAAAGAAATTCAAACCTCGATCAAAGCAAAGGAGGAAAAAGAGAAATAAATAGCAACAGCCATAAAAAATTACTGGATAAACTGTATATTTGTCTCATTTGTGCATAAAAGTCTACATGACTCAATCGAAAGCTAATCGGAACTCTAAATTTCTATTAAGAGCTCAAAGTTCCAACATTTCTGGGTTTAGGCACTATTTTTAGAATTAAAACTCTCCTTTTCCATTTTGCACCCTCCATTCCCGCAAGGGAAATTTCTAATGAAATACTCCTATAATTCAAGTAATTCAAACAGCAAGAAAATAGAATCTACAATTCAATCAAAGTAACACGCATAAAATCTGAACCGTGAACTTATGTTTTGGGCAGAAAATGGAAAGCTTCCATATTGAAATTTTTTAAAAAAAATGCACCAAAAAGATGAAATGTTTTCTAGTTCTGATTTTTTGCTAGCCAAATGTTTCTATCAAGATGCAGACTTTGAAACGCATAAGAGCAAGACCTCACCTGAATCGGATGCGCTTCAGGTCGTTGCCACCCTGCGGCAGAGAGAGGAAAGAAATGAGCACTCCGGGCTCCACCTGAGCCACCCATTCCTTTGCCTCGTCCTCGTCGCTGCCGCCCGACGCCGTCTCCTCTTCCTCCGCCCCCTCCTCATCGCCGGCGAGGAAGTCGGTGCGCGCGCTCACTGAGGGCGTGGGATCGCCGCTGGACATGGCGCCCCCGCTGCGCAGCCTCGGAGTCGACGCCGCGGAGCTGCCGGCGCGGCGGTACGCGTGGTGGAAGCGGTCCGACCCAGAGGCCGCCTCGGAGTCTGCATACGCGCCGCCATGGTACCGGTGGTGCCGGCGCGAGGCCGCCGCCGACGAGCCGGCGCACGGCTTGCAGTGCCTGTACGCGCCCGACGCCTTCAGCGCCATGTCCTTGATCTGAAACCCAAGAAAAATCTCCATCAATCTTATCGCCCAAAATACACTTCACAACAAAGCAAACTTTCAACCAACAACATCAAACAGCCTTCAAGATTTTGGAGAAATTGAGCCACCCAAAACCTCAAAAACCCAAGGCAAAAAAGGTACATTTGATCAGGGGGGACAAATGAATAAAATTTACCAGCAATATCAACCAACAACCCTGGTTTGCTTTGATCCAGAAATCAAAACGGCACGGAAAACAACCCCTTGAATTCGTCGCCCCAAGGAGGGCATTTCAATAACTAAACCCAAGAACAGTGACACACCTGGGCTGTGAGTGCCTTGATGGCCTGCCTCGTGCTGGGCGTCGCAGCCGAGTCAACCCCGCCGCCGGAGACCGCGTTGTCGTCTTCGTCGTCCTCCGGCGGGTCGCGCAGCGGCGCCGCGCCGCCGGGGAGCTGCTTAGAGCACGCGATGCACGTGAGCATCGCCTCTCGCCGTCCCTCCGCCCTCGGATCCCGCGACGAAGAGGAGGGTAGGGAGGGGGACGGGAGGCGCGGGTTTATAAACGGAACGGGGAACTCG
Source organism: Eragrostis tef (assembly GCA_000970635.1). NCBI lineage: Eukaryota > Viridiplantae > Streptophyta > Magnoliopsida > Poales > Poaceae > Eragrostis > Eragrostis tef. Next base: position 93,682 of record LAPY01001449.1, read on the forward strand.
CGCGTGCTCTTGTACGATAAAAGAAGCGAGCTCGAGCCGAGGGCGTTAATGGCGGATTTGGATTCATCTCAGCATAAAGACAGAGTCGCCGTGTGCGGGTTATTTTACTCTTTTCCCGGGGTTTAGTTGCGCCCGCCCACTGTTCATGATGCGGAGATTCCGCTATGAATGAATTCTGGCTCGTTTGGTAGATTTCTTTTAGAAAAAAGTTTACTTTACTCTACACAAAAATTCACTTTGTCTGTTTGCTTGCTCATTTTACTCCTCAAACAATTTCATTTGGTGTCATATAACTCGTAATAAAGTTTGTTTTTTGTTTCTTGGCCCATAAGTGAATTTAGAAGCTCAAATTTTGTATCATGACAACTCACACAACAACCTAAAATAGTTTTGACGTATTTTTTATATTAAAAACTAATAAAATATATATATATATATGATACCAGAAAATAATAGATGTCGTTGTTGACTCTTTTGACCGTTCGTCTAATTCAATTTTTTTATGAGAATTTTATTTATTTTTTTATAATTTGTTTTATCATTGAGTATATTGCAAAGATTGGAATTGTTTAGGGGAGCAAAATGAACCATCATTTTGTTTAGGGGTTAAATGGATAAATTGAATTGTTGGAGAAAGTAAAATAAAGTTTTTACTAATAACTAGAAAAGATTTAATGGTTGAGAGCACTTAGTTGTGGCCCATATATTAATTAGACGGGCTAAAACACATATAAATGGATTGAACATGAAATACTTATTTCATGAATAAAAGGCGATGAATGCTTATTTCTTGAACTTTTGTTATATGCCCTCCAAGGTTCTTGTAGTTTCCAAATAGTCCAAATCATTGAAGAAAAAGTTTTGTATTAACTAGTTGCTGACGATTTGCTTGGAACCAATGTTCAATGGAAGCCTTTACAAAAAAAGAAAAAGAAAAAGAAGAAATGGGGCAATGCCTAGAGAGACCATGGCTGGTTAGAATATAGACGGGCTTGAGACGAGGGCTATTTTGTCTGTGTAAATATGTTACATCACTTCTATTATTACTAGTTGTCCAACTAATTTGCACCACACATATGTGGAATGAATGGTCGAAAAAAGACCTTAAATTTAGGAGATGGTGGAAAAATCCACTCTTGTGAGATCATCTATGAATGAAGCAAAGAGCGAGAGAGAGAGAGAGAGAGTTAATATTGCCATATATGATAAAGTTTGAGAAATATTCACCCCTGACCAGGGTTTGCAAAATTGGTGCAAATCAGACAAAAAACTAGACTTATCGTTTCGGTTAGCAAAACCGGTCAGGTTTCGCACAAAAACCACACTGTTTACTGTAGCAAAATCGAAAACCGAGTAGTTTTATCAGTTTATCGGTTTGGTTTGCACAGTTTTCGTTTTATTGGATTTTTTGGTTTTGCAAACTCTGCCTCTGAACAAACAAAGCAACATCCCGTACCGAATCAGATGAGGAAGTGCGAGCGACTCAAAAAGGCAGTCAAGAAACCAACTGGCCACCTTAAAGTACATTTGAACCTCCAGGACGTACTGCAATGAGATCGGAGGTCATGCAAGTTGCAATCCACACGGAGCAATTGGCTCACAAATACCTGGAAAAGGAACCAGTAGAGCGCACTCCAAGCCTTTGAACAGATCGAGCGCCCAACAAGTGGAGCACGGGATATCTGGGCCGATTCCTTGGAACGCCTGGATGCGCGCACAACTTGCACGGGCAACGGACGCGTTCAGCCGCGCCTGTCTTGCTGCGTGGGTGTTCGTTGCTGTTGTTTAAAGACGTTGAGACCCGTGCGAAAGAACGGCGGTATGGTGGCTGGCTGGCAGTCTCGTCTGGCTTCTCCCACGAGTTAGCGGACAAGATTCAGTTCCCCATGCGTGTCATCTGAACTCCTAGCGAGGACTGTAAATTTCTAGTGGAATTCACGAGCTTCCACGCTGTAATCTTCGTTAGATCGAGCAGCTTCGTTTCTAATCTCTCTGTAAAAACTCGGCGATATACATTTCCTCAGGTGGGCTTACAAAGAAACGTGTGGGTGACGGGCCAAGCCCAGCATTCTCGATGGACCCGTCGCTCGCACGTTTCTTTTGAAGCCCAGCATTCTCGACGGGCCAAACTCATCACTCTCGGGCAGTCGGACAGACAAGCCACGGCCTTGCCATCGGTGAATGGGGACACGACACACGAGCACAACGAGCTCCGCACACAGCCGCCACGGCGTGAGCTAGCAGCCGCCGGCGTGCGTCCAGTCCACCTCCTTCGCGGCTCCGGCGACCTCGAGCCCTCATTGAGGTCTGTTTGCTCGTTTCCCTTGTTCGAGAAACCTCCGCGTGCTTGCTGAGCGCTGTCCGCTCGGAGGGCGAAATGGAAGCTTCGCCGCCCCGCCGCGGGTGCGGGTCGCGGCCTCCGTCGCCGCCGTCGGAGACGACCTTAAGCTCCCTCCCGCTGGAGATTCTGGAGAAGGTCGTCTCCCACCTCCCGGTCCGCGACGCCGTCCGCACCTCCGCCGTCTCCCGCGCCTGGCGCCGCATCTGGGAGTCCGCCGCCATCCTTGCGCGCTGCTCCGGGACCGACCGCGCCTTCAGCTTCGACCTGCACGAGGGGTCGTTCTGGCACGCGGACGACTGGGTCCGCCTCCTCGCCGGCAAGGGGGTCCGGGACCTCGAGCTGCACTTCAGCCAGGGCAGGGATATCGAGCCCCACGACATGGACGCGTCCATCTTCTCCTGCCGCGAGCTCACCTGCCTCAGGCTTAGTGGCTGGGTGCTCTCCTTGCGCGCTGCTCCGGGACCGACCGCGCCTTCAGCTTCGACCTGCACGAGGGGTCGTTCTGGCACGCGGACGACTGGGTCCGCCTCCTCGCCGGCAAGGGGGTCCGGGACCTCGAGCTGCACTTCAGCCAGGGCAGGGATATCGAGCCCCACGACATGGACGCGTCCATCTTCTCCTGCCGCGAGCTCACCTGCCTCAGGCTTAGTGGCTGTGACATCCCGGCCGCTCCCATGGGATTGACCGTGTTCCCAAATCTGACCTGGTTATACTTGCGTTGGGTTGGGTTCCCGGACAATGGGGTGAGGGATTTGGAAGCGTTTATCTCCAACTGTCCATTGCTTCAGGTGCTGTGGCTTTATGAATTGTGGTTTCCAGAAGAGGATGAGGAACAAGATGAGTTGGAAGAATGCGTTCTTCAGGCACCCAATCTTCGGGATTTGGCTATTGTTTCAGAATCAGAGTACGACTTTGGGTGGCAAACTGGAGAGCTTCCATCTATAGAGAAAGTGGAGATTAATTTCAACAACTACAGTCATAACCGTGATTTCGTGCAGCTTCTTACACCGTTGGCCAGAGTCAGGAAACTCACTCTCAAGATGCCGGTAAGCTGTTTTCTGTTCGTAGTAGCTGGCTTATCATGTCATCTATGGTACAAACTAGTGGTATGGCTATTTGACCAATAACTAGTGACAGTGATATCCCATACTGATATTTTGACCGCCTCAACATGTTCTACTTTAGACAGTAACCATATGAGTTGTAGCTCACTCTTGTGATTCAGACATGAATCCAATATTCCACTGAGTCAACGAACACAATAAAGATATTTTCTCTCGAGACTGCTTTGAACGAAAAAGGTTTCTCAAACCACCTCGATTTGGATGTTGAACTGGCTATATGCATCAATGATGTATCCTATGTAAAATTTACAACTATGTGTTCTATGTGATTCGTTGGTGAAAATGTAGCTTATAAACTGGAAAATGTTGAAGCTGCATCAGAAAGTGAAATTTACCTAGCATCTTTTTCTTGATAGGCACGCTCATGAGTCATGACTCGTCTCGTTATTCTCTCAGCTCTGTAATTTTCATGTATTTTTGTCTTATTTCTGTATCAGTTTTGCATGAGTGTGCCACTTGGATCTATCATCCATGACAAACATTTAGCACGCCGCATGAGGCCTGTAGTTTCCATGAAATACTTAGCATATTAATTCGGTATTAGGAGTTTATTTTGTCAACTAGATTATTGCATGCCATTATGTACATTATGGGAAGATTAGGGACCAAAGGGAAACTACCGAACAAGTACCAAACCACAAAAGCATATGAGAAATGGATCCAATCTAATTTTCTTTTGTAATTCATTATCATAAAATATTTTCTGTGTGGTGCATTTACTCTTGCAGTCTAATGATTCGTTTATTTCAGTGGAGAGAGAGCAATATGCTGGAGGGACTCTCGTGCTGCTTCGAGAATCTGAAGTGTTTATCACTGCACACTGACTTTTGTACGGTCTCTGGCATCTTATCTATAATATGCTTACTAAAAAATGCTCCAAATCTTGAAGAGCTGTTATTTCAGGTAACATTGAAGTGTGGCTTAAAAACTATTTATTTTCTTTTTTTTCTTCAACATTTGTATGTTCAAGTTTTATTAGTTCAGCTTATTAACCATCTTTCATTATTTTGAGCAGATTGAGGATGACGAACTCCAGCATGCTGAAGTGGGTGTTGACTTTCTAAATGCACAATGGGCTGATGGTTTGTTTGCCAATCTTAGAAGTGTCAATATGTATTTAGCCACATGCCAGACGAATGAGATGCACTTTATTGAGTTTGTTCTATCAAAGGCACAACGACTTCAGAAATTTGATATTTGTCTAAACGAGTACTGCCCAAAATCTAACGAAGAGCTACTTGTGGAGATACTAAAATATAGAAGAGCTTCTCCACATGCCAAGGTTTTCTTCGAGCGTATGTCATTCGTGTAACTTTTGGACTACTCTTGCTGCACTCTCCAGCCAACATGTATGTGTTGGGCTTCAGATGCCAAACTGTAGAACATGTAACTCTTTTTCTTTGGGCAAGATTATTGCTGATGGATAATTTTATATTTTTGTTTGCAATATGCTACCTCTGTTTGTAAATTGATGATGTTAGAGACAAGTGATAAATTGGGAAGTATAGTAGTTCTTTCCGCTCCTACTCAAGAACTGAACAACCAATTTTTATTTCAACCATATGCTACTACTCAAGAACTGAGGAAACAGTAGACTCCCGAGAGAGAGCCTCATTGTGTCGTAAGTTTCACCAATCCCCTACCAAGGGACCATGTCATGGGACATCACTGTTCTTCGATCTACTCCCTCCGTTCTTTTTTATATGACATAGTTGACTTTTTTGTTAAACTTTGATTAAGAATATAGATTTAAATAATTACTTTTTGAATGTGAAATGAATATCATTGAATTCATCATCAAAAACGCTTTAAAGATAACTTATACACTTAGCTATTTACACAAATATTATTGATAAAACGAATGGTCAAAGTAACAAAAAAGTCTACGGTGTCATATAAAAAAGAATGGAGGGAGTAGTTTTTTTTTTGAACCATAAAAGTATGTAAAAGATATTTTCTCTGATATGATAAAGTACATTATCTTTAATCTGGTAGTATTATGCATATATAAATTAATGGACAATCAATTTGCAAATGTGTCCCTGGTGCCAGAAATGAGGGTGCTAAATTTTGTCATTTATAAGGGCAATTTGGCGGGAGCCGCGGGAGGACTTGTTTCTTAAAAAAAACGTAATGGCGCGGACATGGTAGCAAGCCGTTTTTTTGGCTGGGGGTTTCTTTCAAGCGAAACTTTCAGTGGGCCAAAAGCTCGGCAAGGTTGGATTTGAATGGACCTCCCCATCCCCACGAGGCCACGACTCACGTTTACGCGGCCGCCCAAATGCAGGACTCGCCCCCTCGCCGCAAGCCCGCGGGCGGCGGCGGCGCCGAGCCTCAACTGCCTCCCGCCGGAGATCCTCGAGAAGATCGTCTCCTACCTTCCCCTGCGCGACTCCGTGCGCACCTCCGCGCTCTCCCGCGCCTGGCGCCACCGTTGGGAGTCCGTCCCCGGCCTCCGCATCCTGAGGTCCGACGACGCGCCCCCGGCCGCGTTCAGCGCCGTCCTCACGCGGTACGCCTGCCCCGTCCGTGAGTTCCTCCAGTGCTTTCTCGACAAGGAGGCGTGCGGCCACACGGACGAGTGGCTCCGCCTCCTCGCCAGCAAGGGAGTCCAGTCCCTGACCCTCTTCTTCGACGAGATCGGTCCGGGTCGTCACACCATTCACCCTCGGATCTTCTCCTGCGTCGAGCTCACTGATCTCAGCCTTGGCCACTGCCGTCTCCCTTCCGTGCCATCGTGCTTCACGGGGTTTCCGAACCTAACCTCACTAAACTTCACCTGAGTCGGCATTCCAAAGCATCGGGAGAAAGACTTGGAGGCAATCATCAGCTCTGCGCCGTCTCTCCGGTCTCTGGAGCTTATGAAGGTTTGGATTAAGGGCAATGACGTTGATGATGGGTGATTCAGGCGCCAAAACTTCAAAGGTTAACTATTAAGTCAGATACTGATTATGGGTGGCAGCTTGAGGAACTTTCCTCTCTCCAGAGGGCAACTATCGATGTTGATGACTATGATATTGATCGTGATTTCGTCCAGCTTCTTACATGTTTCACTCAAGTCACGCATCTTGAGTTCCATATGCCGGTAAATTAGTTTAAGGCTCCAGTTGATTTAACTCTCTTTTGCGTATCATGAGCATTTGATGGATTTTCTGCATTTTCACCTGGCTGATCTATTCAGGTGATGTGTTAGTACCGTGATAGTAGTAGATTTACTCGTGCAAATAAGGGTGAAGGGATTTATACAGTTGCTAATAACAATGATGGATTTATCATTTGTACAAGCTAGATTTACCAACCCTGGTTTATGATACATGGGATGAGCTTTTCTGGGACGGTATAAGCATGACCAATCCACCAGCATCTTTAAAACTTTGACCACGTGATATAGATAATTTCTCTAAGTAAAGCATTAGGTCGCCTGAACGCTGATTCTTGTTAGTTTGCTGGCTAAGGTGCCATTTTCATGTGGTCAGGGCTACCCCACCAGTGAATCCTTCAACAGTATTAGAATTTGAACTTGACACTCAATCTTTATTTGACATGACAGTTTGTAGCATAGTTCTGATATAGCTTACATAGCGTGAGATTATTTAACTTCCAAGGCCTGTTGCTTTGGTGTTTGTATTTGATAATCATTTTTCATTTATAATGACACGTAGTTCTCTTGCGTGTTCGACAAAAATTAACTTATGACTAATTATTTTTGTAGCTGGTGCGTTAGAAGTGAATGAAAATCCATATCATTTATTGACATGTTCTGATTGTAGAGACCCTGAAATTCTGTTATAGGGTTACAAGTTATTTCTGTGACCTCTTAATTCATTGAGCTACATAGAACAAACATTTTATGGTATATTTTTTTTGGTTTGCTGAATCCAATTAATTATTTAAATATTTATTCAGTGGTTTAGAAGTGGTATCCTGACAAATTAATACATAGAATGCCAAGTAAAGATTGAAACCCTGCATATAATTTATTCATGAGCTACTTTATCTTGTAATCTAATAATTGTGTTTTGTTTCAGTCAACAGAGGGTAATGCTCTTGAGGGACTTACATGTTCTTTCCAGAAATTGAAGAGCTTAACACTCCATACAAATTTTCGCCACACATCTATCATGTTATCTACATTTTCTTTACTTAGGAGTGCTCCCAACCTCGTGGAGCTGGAAATTGAGGTGATATTATTGACATGGCATTTGGAAATTTACTTCTCAGTAGGACCCTACGGATACACCGTTTTGACTTTTTTTTTTTTTTTGGCAGATCCCACCAACTATGGACCAATGATATATTCGCGAATCTCGATATTGTGACCATGAAGGATGTCTCATGCTGGTCAAATGAGATGAATTTTATTGAGTTCGTTCTGTCTAAAGCAAGGCTACTTAGTGCATTTTTTATTTATAGAGATGATATTCTTCCACACTCAAAGCCTCCTGAAGAGACAGTGATTAAGATTGCTAAATATAAAAGAGTGTCTCCAAAAGCTATGGTTTTCTTTAGGAATATGGAAGTAAGTACCCATAATCTATGAATTAAATTTTGTTACAGCTTGGTTCATATTCTAAGTTGCGTTCCCTTTGCAAATAAAAAATATATATTTGCACTCATGTACCGTTGAACGAGTTCTCACCTAGCTATCTCGATCATAGTTGACAGGCCAGATGTTCTTTTTTAATTATTCTTTTGCGCTCATTATTTATTATCATATAAATTGGAAATAAAACGAAATTAAGCAAGCAACATGGTTGTATGACTAGCCTATATAACAAGAGCAAATTTTTTATTTGTCCCTGCTTAAATCCAGTTTCCTTCGATGCACCAAAGTTAAACTTCAATACCTTCTATGCCCTTTTCTGTGAGTCAACGAACTAAATCTGCTGTTGACCGTTCTTTTACCGTTCCAGTGCCGTCATCATTCATCTAATGCCGAGACTGCCCCTCTGTTCACGGTTCTTCTCTCCCAACCCGATGGAACCGAACACCAGCCAGAAAAGAAAAAAAAAAAGCTTCTGCCCCGCCGCCGTCTCCGTGGGCGGGAGACCTCCTCCGCCTGGATCCACGGCGCCACCATGGGACTCGTCGATGAGGCTGACCCCAAGCGCACCCCCTCCTGATCCCATGGGCGCAACCCCTCCCCCGCGCCCTCCTGCGCCCCAAGCGCCAGATGCGAGCGCGCCGCCGACACAGGCGCAGGTCGGAGTAGAGGCTGGCGGCCGGGGGGGCGGC
>LAPY01001450.1:82271-94521 GCA_000970635.1 Eragrostis tef
GCGGATGTTCCGCGTCGAGCCGCCACATCCCTCCTCCCATCTCCCGTCGCATCCCCTAGGCGCGGCCGTTGCCAATCGAACTGGAGGGCGGCAATCAGAAGATGTCACCTCCGGCACCGGGGGGCACCTCGGACGGTGGCCGTCCCTGGGCGTCGCTGCCGGAGGATCTGATCCGCCTCGTCGCGTCGCGCTTGCTGGCCGGCGACCTGCTGGACTACGTCCGCTTCCCGGCCGTCTGCACCGCCGACCCGTGCTTCCAAGCCTCCCCCCGCGGTCGCGGCGTCGTCGAGCCGCGCTTCCACCCGCGCCGCTGGATGATGTTTCCCGAGGGCCACGGCCTCCGCCCCGGCCACCCGGACCTGCGGGGCTACGTCCGCTTTGTCAACCTCGACACGGGGGCCCTGGTCCGCGCCCGTCTCCCGCTCTTCGCGGACCACCGCGCCATCGACTCGGTCGACGGCCTCCTCGTCCTGCTACGGGACCGCGACAGCGCCGTCCGCCTCCTCCACCCTTTCACCGGCGACGTCGTTGAGCTCCCGCCGCTGGCGACCCTCCTCCCGCAGCTAGCCGCACGGCAGACGAGTCCCGGCCCGCTGCCAAGCATCGAGAAGCTTTCAAGGGTCGTCTGTGCTTCTGCTTCTTTCAGCGCCGGAGCCGTCACCGTCTTGCTCGCCCTTCATCAGGTATTTTTCCCCTCGTTTTATTGCCTGAATAAAACGATCAGTCACACATACAGCACTTAGGCTGTTCAAGGTTACATCACAGTTTTCATCACACCTACATCACTGTAGCTCGTTCGGGACACCGCCATCTCACTACTGTTATCACTTCTGGTTTATTCAGGCCTCTAACATTCCATATTGCACCTGTCGTTTATACACTTTTTAATTTTTTTTCCTACTGCTAAGTGATAACCTCTAACCAACCAGCCTCATCTAATTCATTCTGACAGTTTTTAAAACCATCAGTTGAGCTAGGGACATCAATGTCATTCACAAAAACAGAATCAATAGATTCAGGTAAAAGTACCTCAGGGTTTTCACTAATAAAATTTTCTAGTTTCTTGTTTTCCTGCTCCTTAATTGTGTCTATGTTGTTTAACAACTCATGCATGTCATTTCCCATTTTCAGGTTGACTTTTCTAGCAACATTATTTAGATAAATCATTATCTAGAGCTGCAAAAAAGTTTAACATTGGAATTACCGTTTTAGCCGGCTTTTCCAGAATCTTGCGTTTGACATTACCCTTCATCAGGTGTCCTTTGTAGCCTTTGCCAGCGCCATGGATCAGCAATGGACTCTGTCAAACTGGAGGTACGAAATGCCTTCCAGGGCTCTCTCGTCCCGAGGCAAACTGTATGTGGCGCATGTTGCCATATTTTCCGACGATGTCCAGATTTTCCAGATTGAACCCCCTGTCAAGGATGGAATGGACTCAGGTTCTGCGCTACAACCTCCAAAGTTGATTGCCACACTCCCTAAAGGCAACCTCGTCCATCCTATCTATATGGTAGAATGTGACTCAGAGATCCTGGTGTTTGGCAACAACGATTATTGGAAGCGGCCACAATTTATAGTTTTCAAGCTCGCGGACCTTGTCCAGCAAAGATGTATCCAGATAACAAGCATTGGCGGCAACATCTTGTTAGCTTAAGAAAGGAGCTTGAGTGTTTCCTCTAGAGCTCTGCGTACCGGTTCGGGTGACAATGTTGTCATAACTGATTCAAGATGACAAAATCTTGTGCACTACCACCTCATTAGCGACACTTGGTCACCAGCAGCCGATGATTGCAGCGTGTATGGCCCTGCACCAGGTCCATGTAGCTTCATCCACCATATATACATCTGTTGCATTCGCAGTCAATGGTGTGTAGTGGTGTTTACTTCTCTTTTTTTCCTTTTAATACATTGTTGCGTACCCTGATGTTAGTTTATTTGAGCAAGCTAATTCATTTTGCATTATTATGTTCTTGTAGGAACAGGGGTATAATATTCGGAAGGAATCATCATATGGTTGTTGCAATGCAAGGTGAAGAGCAAGCTTCAAGATGAGGCTAGTCCTACACACCTACTCCATCATCCCTTGTTTTGAGTACTAATACATAATGAAATAGGTTGGCATAGAATTTGGCAATATATTTTTGTCTTCTGTCATACCCAACCGACAACTTCATGCCCGGATCTGCCAAGAATCCAGAGTTTTCGATATGTTAGTTTCAGTTTGATATATTAAAATTGTTTCCGTCTTTTGCTGATAATGGTAAATCTACTGTTATTCCATTCACATGACTTTAAATGAATGGAAACATCATATCTGTTTATACAACTAAAAGCCTGACATTTGGCAAATTTACAGAGTTCCAGAAGTTTAGCTACTATATATATAACCACAACATGACCATAACAGACTTCTTTGAATGAGAGTCACATTATGTTCGTTCAACTAAGTATGTGCAGTGTTCTCACAAAAGCTGAGAAATATGTATTGGCTTCAACTTAGTCTGAAACAAATCATGTGTCTGCCTCAATAATTACAGCTTTTCTTGATTCATGACACCGGTTTTGTTTCTCTGAGGTCAATTTTTCAAATTTTTGGTTTCCTGAATTTGATACCACAAATTCCACTGCATAGGTTGGAGGTGGGAAGTGGGGAATCTTTTGTTCTAGTGACTGATGTCGACCCCGGTTAGACCATGTTTTGACTTTGTTTTAGGTTCTTCCTTCTTATTACTGTTTCATATTTGTGCATCTGTATTAGGTGGAAATAGTTTAACTTGTGTGACTTCCATCCTCCTTTTGGTGGATAATGTGCCTTGTTTGACCTGCACATAAATGTCTAATTTTAGACTTGCTTATGTTTACAGTTCCTTGTGGTTTTCAATCATAAACTGGTCACATTTTTATTACAAAGTTGCATTGCTTCTGTTATAGGGCCTTAAGAGCTAGAGCTTTACACTTGCCACAATTTCATGCCTGTTACTTCCTATTTGGCTGATGCTAAGTTCAAGTTTATTAACTACATCATCATGAATAACCAGGCTACATAAATCCCTTGATGTGGAGGCTGGGATATGTTTTATTTCATCACTTAAGAAATGAGTAGCACTAGCACACAAGGGTGAAGCATGCGCCTTTCTTTGGAGTGATCGAAATTGGTTTGCGCTTAGCTCTGCACATTAGTAGTACCTATTTGGCAACATATTATATAACAATGGAATGATGTTTTCAATGAATTGTGCAGGACCTATAAAGCTTGATGTAGATGGTGGACTGTGCAATTTTACTGACCCAATTCTTGTTTGTGTGGATCTTATCGTCTGCTCAAATATATTATTCTTGGATTTGTGCTTGCATAACGGCATCGTGCTTCTTTAGAGTATGAACATTACTTCTAAAATATTTCAGTGTAAGTGGTCTGGTTTTCCTTTGTTCCTGTCAATTCGATATTAGTTCTGCTACCTCTTAGGCCTCATTTAAATTTTATTTTCCTTTTTTTATTGCAGTTTGATTGTCTAGTGCAAAGTTAAATTCTTATAACTTGAAGATTTGCAAAACTAGAATATGGAGATTGCTGGAATCTTGAGGTTTGGTGTGCCAGTGGAATCTTGTACAGCATTCCACTTATAGCTGAGAAGAACATAGTTGTGATCCTGTATGCTGTATAGTCAAGGGGAGAATTGCTGATCATAATTGTTAGATAATTATACTAACATGGTGCAAATTCTAAGAATGTAGTGGCCTGTAGCTTAATTTTTTTTTGAATCTGCATACTGTTGCAGTGTTGCTGTTCAGTGTAACGTGTAGTGTCAGGTGCTTATTAACATCATTTATTGTATCAAAAGTTCTGTTAACTGGGCAATACTTGTAATAAAAGGGTAACAAGAAAATGTTGGTGAGGCAGTGGCAACAATGCTATAGCCCAATGAATCCCATGGTAATGAAGGGCAGTTGGGAACTTGGGATACTATGCTGTAAAATAGTGCTGTTACCGTCAATTCATAGCAAACTCGACCAGACGACCAATACTTCCGGCCGTCAATCAAAGAAAAATATAGAAAACCTTGGCCATAAACTCACTCTTTCACCGCCGCGTAACAGAGGTGGAGAGAGGGAAAAAGAGCGGTCCTACACGTATAAGTTTTACTTAAATACCACGCGCTATTGTTGTGGCGGTTTGGGATATGCATTTAGCTCACGGCTTTGGATCATAAAAGTACTAGATGAATTCCCTGCGCGTTGCTGCGGGTGTTAAGGATAATTTTCAGATGAAAAGTAGGATGTGACTACAAATTAATGCATGAAAATAACTACAGAGGTGATAAATGTAACAGGGTGTCAGAGACAAACAAAAACTATTTTTTTTCAGCCTTTCTATTTTCCTGTGTGAAATGGAATATCAATCCTTTGTAATGTCAACGTACCTAAAAGTATCCTTTATGAACGTGCTAACCTTTCTATGAAATTTTTTCCTATTTGATTCTTAAAACAGATGCTGGATGATCAGTGCAACAATTTACGAAATCCACTACAATGCCAATGAGTGCATCGAACAGATTCTCCCTGAGATGCCAATAAGGGCATCAAACAAACGGGTGTGTATACAGAAAACTTTGAACACACATCAAAGACTTGAGCTATTAAATGGGAGGGACATGATGCCCACTTTGCGATAGATAGAACTCAACTCGTTGCTGGTGGTATTACGTGAATATTAAATGCAATGAAACTGGATATGCCTAATATGTCAGTTTCTTATAATATTATAGGAATATTAAACGCCATGAAACTGAACCATTTATTCTCTGAAATTAGGGAATTATATGTTACATAATGGATTGAATGTGGGGTAGAGAAAAGAAAAAGAAAATGACAGCCGTTATTGGTGGATAAAATGCAGGAAAACAGATAGGAGTGGATCAGTGGAAACAACATGGTTGGTGTTAATGGGAGTCAAGTTGGCCAGGATGGCGGTAATAAAAAGTTATGGAATGGTGGTATGGAATTAGGATGAATGTAGTATCTAATTACTGACACCGATTATATTGTTTGTACCTTAATAGGAGAATGCTTTCGTGTAACATGAATAATTAATTCCTGAAATGATACATGGAGTTCCAATATCAGAGAGAAGAGATATGTTGAATAAATGAAAAAAAGATGTGGATAAAAAAGTGATGATATCATCTATCGTTCTACTTGTGATGTGAGAATTTGGTTCGGATTCCCTTTTCACTTCAACAGTCAAGAAAAATAGAGCTAAGAAAGCAAGACTACTGGCAGATTGAAACGTAGTATGCGAGGAGCAAGGGCATCCCAGACCTGCACAAAAATACATGAAACAGCCGTTAAAAAATTATTCTGAAAACATCACCGATTGGCACTGAAGTATAAACATTGAACATGAAAATAATCCCAGACCTTCACCGATTGGCACTGAAGTTATACTGATATGAGGAGGGTAATAGGGGGGAGCAGTAAAGCCATCAGATTCATATTACCATTGAACAAATATAGCTCATTATTTGGGAATGCAAGTAACAATTGATGCAGAGAGAAAGACATAGTACTGGTTACCGGAAAAATTGAAGCTGGTGACAAATCGAAGTGATAAAGAGGGCAGAGTCGATTGAGAGAAGAGAGCACCTACTTAGTTTCTTTTTTTTTCTTCGCCAAGAGGGAACGGAAGATAGAAGAGCTGCAGGACGGAGGAGCTACAGGATTCTAGTGGCAGATATCGTCAGTTGGTCACCATGGCAGACTGGAAGAAAACTCACACCAAGAGAATATGCTGTTGCTATTGGTGACAAATTAAAACGGTTGAATGAGAGACCTTTTGTATGCTTCACTCATAAACATCGGTCGACTTAGCTTCCCAGAGCTACGGGCTGAATGCATGTCTTACGGTGCAGGATTGCAAATGTAGCTACTGAAAAAGAAGAGTAGCAGACCCACTGAAAATAACGATGTCCACTGGGCACATGAGAAAAAAATCAGAGATATATGTCTATTGCAATGGAATGCTTAAAATAAAAGGACACAATTCATTACTTAAGGCAACAGGATGCGAACAACTGGACACTTGCAAAGTAACAATATGAACATTTTTTCTTATCCGAATGGCTGAAGAACACCAAATATCTTGCTATATCCAAAGGAGAAATCAAATAGACATGGAGCAGAGGGCCACATACATGAAAATGAACAACTGCAGAGTGGACTGCCGTAATGTTATGATGCTTGAAATCAAAGGACGTTTTCATGTTCAATGTTTATTATCTAGATAGTCATCAATAGGGAAGATGTTCAAATTCAGAGATATGTAAAATAATGGTAGAATGCTTAAAATAAAAGGGTAGACGATAATTCATGATCTAAGGTAACAGGATGCGACAACAGAACACTTGTAAAGTAACAATATGAACATTTTTTTCTTACGCAAATGACTGAAGGAAACCAAATATCTTGCTATATATATCCAAAGGCGAAATCAAATAGACTTGGAGCAGAGGGCCACGTACATGA
This sequence comes from Eragrostis tef, assembly GCA_000970635.1. Classification (NCBI taxonomy): domain Eukaryota; kingdom Viridiplantae; phylum Streptophyta; class Magnoliopsida; order Poales; family Poaceae; genus Eragrostis; species Eragrostis tef. The sequence goes on from LAPY01001450.1 coordinate 88,794, forward strand.
AAATGAACAACTCCATAGGTGGACCATTGTAATTTAGAATGCTTAAAAAAAGACGATGAGGACAGCTGCAGATTGAGTGATTTATTTTACCGGAACGGCTGAAGAAAGTGAAAGTTGTGGAATCAAACACAAATGCTTCAGCAGGGATCCATTCTCACGAGTAGAACAGCTGCAGTGGTGATTCATGGAGGTTTTCGTAAGGGACATTGCATCAAACAGTTGGAGTGCAGAAAACAATAGTTAAAATCTGAGACAACAATGGATGAAAAACAGAATGGATAAGTTTTAAATTGTAGAATGTTGATTTTGGAGGAAATTGGAGCTTCTTGCTCCTCCACACAGCTCACTCTCCATTATATTCACCATTTTACATTTTAGTCCTTTACGTACTTACATATCACACCAATACTCCCTCTCAAGATGGGCTAAATATATTCAACATACCCATCTTGTTACATGCCAACTCATTATCCTTAGGACCTAAACCTTTGTGAGACAATTAGCTAGTTGATTACGAGACTTAACATACTCGAGCTTCAAAGCCCCACTATCCATCTTCTCCTTGATGAAGAACCTATCGATCTTCACATGCTTCATTCGGTCGAACTGAACTGGATTATTTGCAATGTTGATTGCAACACATTGTCACAACTTAGTCTCATAGTCTTATTCTTCAACACCCGAAGCTCCTTCAAAAGACTCTTTACCCACATCATTTCACATAGAGCCAATGCCATGGCTCTATATTCTGCCTCCGCCGTAGACCTAGACACCACGGCTTGCTTCTTGCTTCGCCATGAAACAAGATTACCTCTCACAAACACATAATATCCAGATGTGGACCTCCTGTCATCTCTACTACTTGCCCAATCTGCATCACAATAACCTTCCACATTCAAGTGTTGGTTTGCTCTAAACCAAGCCCCTTTTCTGAAGTCCCCTTCAAATACCTCAATATTTGATATACTACCTCCATATGTCCAATTCTAGGATCATGCATATATCTACTTACCACACTAACTGCATAAGAGATATCGGGTCTTGTATGGCAAAGATAGATCAATCAACCAACTAATCTTTGATATCTTTCCTTGTCAATCGGGTCACCTGACTCAGCACAAACTTGATGATTCCTATCAATGGGTGAACAACATGGACGACATCCAAGCATTCCTGTCTTCGCCAATAGATCAAGGACATACTTTCTCTGAGACAAAATAATTTCCTTTGGTGACCTGGCAATCTCAATCCTAAAAAAATATCAAAGTGGTCCTAGATCCTTCACCTCAAAGGCTCTTCCCAACTTTTCTTTCAAGACTTTGATCTCCTCAACATCATCTCTAGTTATCACTATATCATCCACATAGACAACCAGGATAGTGATATTAGAACTCCGATGTCTGTAAAACACAATGTGATCTTCGTTGCATTGAGAATAACCCATATCACACACTGCCCTCCTGAATCTGTCAAACCATGCACGTGGTGACTGCTTTAGACCATATAGCGACTTCTTGAGTTTACATACCTTCCTAAGAGTCTGCTCATTCGCAAATCCAGGTGAAATTTCCATATACACCTCTTCCTGTAAGTCTCTATGAAGAAATGCATTCTTCACATCCAGCTGATGAAGAGGCCAACTAAAGTTGGCTGCACATGAGATCAAGGTCCTCACTGTACTCATTCTTGCTACAGGAGCAAAGGTTTCATCATAGTCAATCCCATATGTCTGACTATATCCTTTTGCAACCAATCTTGCTTTGTACCTATCCACCTTTCCTTCAGGGGTTTGTTTTACTGTAAACACCCACTTACAACCCACTGCCTTCTTTCCTTCTGGAAGATGGACAAGTTCCCATGTCTTGTTCTTCTGAAGGGCACTCAACTCCTCCTTCATTGCATCCTTCCATTTTGGATGTTGTTTAGCACACCTCCAGTCCTTCGGAATAGACACTGTTTGTAATGATGCAACAAATGTCCTATATGCAGGAGAGACACTGGAGTAGGAAATATAATTGGCAATATCAGATTCATCAAAACCATAACGAGGAGGAGGCTTTCCAGCATTAGCTCTAGGATCTCTACGTTGTGCAAGAGGCAAATCTATATGATCAATGGTGGGAGAGATATTACCAGTTGGGACTGATGGGCTTGGAGGAGAGGAGTCCATGGAAGGGATCGGAACTAGAGTATCAGGCTGTTGTTCTGGTTGTGGTTGCTCTCCCTGCTTCTTAGATCGCTTTCGATGATATACTATGGTCTGTTTCTCCCCCTGGTTCTGATTCGCCTTGCCTTCCAAACTTCTAGTAGGGCACGGGATTGTCCCAACAACGCCCCTTTTCTGAAGTCCCCTTCAAATACCTCAATATTTGATATACTACCTCCATATGTCCAATTCTAGGATCATGCATATATCTACTTACCACACTAACTGCATAAGAGATATCGGGTCTTGTATGGCAAAGATAGATCAATCAACCAACTAATCTTTGATATCTTTCCTTGTCAATCGGGTCACCTGACTCAGCACAAACTTGATGATTCCTATCAATGGGTGAACAACATGGACGACATCCAAGCATTCCTGTCTTCGCCAATAGATCAAGGACATACTTTCTCTGAGACAAAATAATTTCCTTTGGTGACCTGGCAATCTCAATCCTAAAAAAATATCAAAGTGGTCCTAGATCCTTCACCTCAAAGGCTCTTCCCAACTTTTCTTTCAAGACTTTGATCTCCTCAACATCATCTCTAGTTATCACTATATCATCCACATAGACAACCAGGATAGTGATATTAGAACTCCGATGTCTGTAAAACACAATGTGATCTTCGTTGCATTGAGAATAACCCATATCACACACTGCCCTCCTGAATCTGTCAAACCATGCACGTGGTGACTGCTTTAGACCATATAGCGACTTCTTGAGTTTACATACCTTCCTAAGAGTCTGCTCATTCGCAAATCCAGGTGAAATTTCCATATACACCTCTTCCTGTAAGTCTCTATGAAGAAATGCATTCTTCACATCCAGCTGATGAAGAGGCCAACTAAAGTTGGCTGCACATGAGATCAAGGTCCTCACTGTACTCATTCTTGCTACAGGAGCAAAGGTTTCATCATAGTCAATTCTATAAGTTTGACTATATCCTTTTGCAACCAATCTAACTTTATACCTGTCCACCTTTCTTTTCGAGGTCTGTTTCACTGTGAAGACCCATTTACAACCCACTGCTTTCTTTCCTGGTGGAAGGCGAACAAGTTCCCATGTCTTGTTCTTTTGAAGAGCACTCAACTCCTCCTTCATTGCATCCTTCCACTTTGGATCCTGCTTAGCACACCTCTAGTCCTTCGGAATAAGCACTGCTTGTAGAAATGCAACAAATGTCCTATATGCAGGTGAGACACTAGAATATGAAATGTAATTGGCAATGTCACACTCATCAAAACCATAACGAGGAGGAGGTTTTTTAGCATTGACTCTAGGATCTCTACGTTGTGCAAGAGGCAAGTCTACATGATCAAGAGTGGGAGAGATATTACCGGTCGGAGTTGATGAGCTTGAAGGAGAGGGATCCAAGGATGGAATTGGACTAGAGTGTCAGATGCTTGTTCAGGTTGTGGCTGGTCTGGCTGCTCCCCCTGCTTCCTAATCCTTTTTCGCTCATACACTATTATTTGTTTCTCCCCCTGCTTATCATTCATCTTGTCTTCCATACTTCTAGTGGGACAAGGAATTGTCCCAACAACTACCACTTCATTGCCATCACCATCATCAACTACCTCATTGTCATCACCATCATCCACACCTTGCTGGCCAACCACATCACCCCTCTCATTCTCATTGGCATCACTATCCATGGTCTCAACAGCCTCATTCGTACGACTTGTAATTAGAACTGGAATGGTTCCAATAATTACCTCCCTCTGAGTACCGCTACCATCATTATCATCACTCTTTTCACATTCATTCTCCTCCTCTCTACTGTCACACTCTGTGACTGGAGAGAACTCCTCCAAAAATTGATTAAGATCACCCTTCTCTGTGTAGTATGGCTCAAACTCCCGAAATGTCACATCTATACTCACAAACAACCTCCTTCCAATAGGATCCCAGCACTTATATCCTTTCTGATTAGGAGCATACCCAACAAATATGCACTTGATTGCTTGAGGGTCTAACTTGCCCACTGAAGGTCGATGATCCCTTACAAAGCAAACACAACCAAACACCTTGGGTGGAACTTTAAACTCCTGCTGGCCTAACAGAAGCTCAAATGGTGACTTCATACCGAGTATTCTAGATGGCATGCGATTGATGAGATATACAGCCGTCATTACCGCTTCACTCCACAAATACATTCATTTGAAACGTGAGAGACCTTGCTACCTCCAACAGGTGACGATTCTTCCTCTCAGCTACACCATTCTGAGATGGATCCTGCTTCTTAGTCCTCTTTCGCTCATACACTATTATTTGTTTCTCCCCCTGCTCATCATTCCTCTTGTCTTCCATACTTCTAGTGGGACAAGAAATTGTCCCAACAACCACCACTTCATTGCCATCACCGTCATCAACCACCTCATTGTCATCACCATCATCCACACCTTGCTGGCCAACCACATCACCTCATTCGTACGACTTGTAATTGGAACTGGAATGGTTCCAATAATTACCTCCCCTGAGTACCACTACCATCATTATCATCACTTTTTCCACATTCATTCTTCCCCTCTCTACTGTCACATTCTGTGACTGGAGAGAACTCTTCTAAAAATTGATTAAGATCACCTTTCTCTGTGTAGTAAGGCTCAAACTCTCGAAATGTCACATCCATACTCACAAACAATCTTCTTTCAATAGGATCCCAACACTTATACCCTTTCTGTGTGGGTGCATAACCAATAAATATGCACTTGACGGATTGAGGGTCCAATTTTCCCACCGAAGATCGATGGTCTCTCACAAAGCAAACACATCCAAACACTCTAGGTGGAATCACAAGCTCCTGATGATCTGATCCCCACAAAAGACTAGCAGGTGACTTCATACCAAGGATTCTGGATGGCATACGGTTGATAAGATATGCAGTTGTCATTACCGCCTCACTCCACAAATACTTAGGCACATTCATCTGGAACATCATTGATCTTGCCACCTCCAACAAGTGTCGGTTCTTTCTCTCTGCTACACCATTCTATGAAGGAGTACCCGGATAAGTGGTTTGATGGATGATGCCTTGATCAGAGGTGTATGACATAAAACTCATTGTTCACATAGTCTGTTCCATTATCACTCCGTATGATCTTAACCTTTGCATTAAACTGATTAGTGACTAATTTATGAAAGTCATGAAAGCAACAAAGCACCTCGTTCTTGTGTTTCAGCATATAAATCCAGGTCATACGAGTGTAGCAATCGATAAATGTGACAAACGACTTGGCCCCACTCACAGAAGTGACTGAACAAGGACCCCATACATCAGAATGTACTAGCACGAAAGGTTCACAACTCCGAAGACCAATGCTAGGATATGTGGACCTCGTATGCTTTCCAAGTTCACATGCATCACACACAAGTCTACTCTTGTCCACCCCTTTAAATGATTCCGGATATAACTTACTTAGGGTGTCAAATGATGGATGCCTCAACCGATAATGGAGTAACACAATTTTCCTCTCGACTTCTCCTGCATCTGCAACCATTGCTAACTCCTCATGATTGAT